>CAKNYM010053110.1:883778-930262 GCA_932195095.1 Andricus curvator
TTTTTTTTTTTTTTTTTTTTGAAGAATTGAATTTTACAAAAAAAAATTGTAACTTTTTCAATTGCTAATGTTTTAAGCTAAAAATTCATGTGGAAACTCTTTTTCGATCAAACATTTTTTGTGGGTCAGATTGACCCAGTGTGTACCCGAAGGGTTAATGAATCCTCATGAAGATTTTGCACCGAATGTGGAAAAAGTGGCCCAAAAAGTGGGAAATATCTTACTGCGATTCGCAGCAGCAATAACTGGAAATTAAATGTAATGAATTGTTATCTAAAAATCTATTCTATAGTAATTATGAAGGACCTTCGTGTGTCAGTTTCAAGGCTCTTAACAAGTATTAAGGCACATTTGTGTTTCATAATCTATAGTGAGGAATCTAAGTAATACCATATTTTTCGACTACAAATATTATACTTATCATATTTTCTAAACTGCACTGCATAATTGCCAGATCATTTAGAGGCTGAAAACAGTAATGAGGACGTTTTTCCCCCAATGGGTGAAAAAACGGTTATTTCGGTCTTGCCAAAGGCCTGACCATTGAGATTCCCCTTCCCCCTACCTTGCGATTTGGACGCGTGTTACTCTCCCTCTTTCACCCTTACAAACTAGTCTTTCCCTCTCTAACGTCCCTACTCCTCCCTTACCCCCCATATTTAGGTCACTCTCCAAGGGTGGCGGCTAGTCCCGCTCCTTGAGCGAGCCTAAGTGTATTGAGCCGGCAAGAATTTAAACTGGTCAGGCCTTTGGCAAGACCGAAATAACCGTTTTTTTACCCTTTGAGGGAAAAACGTTCTTATTTCTGGTCTGTGCCTTCGGTCTGACCATTGAGAAGTGTTTGTACTCTGCCGGCACTGTGGGTAAGTGCACTGTGATATTGAAAATTAAAACTGTAGAGCGCATAATTTGCTTGTTACACACAATGATAAAAGAAGTATCGAAACAAGAAATTTATTTTCAAAATTTATATTATAGAGAACGACATATTCATATAAAGGGGATAGAGACCCATTCGGTAATACGAAAATACAATAATACAGCTATATCTTAAAGAAATAACATTTGCTACTTTTTAGCGAGACGAAAACAATTTAAGAAAGTTTATCACCACAGCCACTTTGGCAGAACAAAGAGAAACCAAAGTGGCTCGAATGTTCGATCTAATATATCTGACCGATCAGTTGGTCTCTGAATATCTTTAAAATAATGCTTGAAGACGGTATCAGTTGATTTCCAATTTCCTTTCTGTAATATTTCGTCTGTTGGAAGACCAGACTTGAGACGAGATAATGCCACTGCTGATCGAATGCTTTCCGCAGAGGTGCCGATACCTGCCTCATCTGAAGCAGTCCGGATTCAGCCTGCAATCACTGTACGTGAAGCTGCAACCACACTTCCTCTAGTGGCGATGAAAAGACTATCCAATCCTGTTCTTGCACTCCTTCGCGATTTAGTGATCTTGATTAAGAGCCGCAGACACCAAGTTGAATCCATTTTTTGTTCTCTATTTTTTGAGAGCCCCCAACCGGACTGCCTATGTGAGACAGTGTTGGTTTTCGAGCCAGAAATAGACCAAAGAAGTATTGAATCTCCCTTGTCTTGGAAATTTTCCGAATTAATCCGCAAAAGTGTGAGGTCATGAATTCTTCTCCTCTTTGTGCCATCCTTCTGTATGGGTAAACCACCCCGTACCTTCCAAGCCTCCAAATGTGGGTCTTGAACTCTCGGAGGGGGTCAATTGGTTTGAAGGTCCAGAAGATTCCGATGAAGGTTTTGAATGTTCCAAGGGTGGCATAATGATCGACGTTTGAGGTCCGCTATCCAGAATACTTTCTCTCATTTTGGGAGAATCAAGATGTATACTCTTCGAGCTAGATTGAGATGTTGAAGCACTCTTGGTATTAGAGATGTAGGAGGGACTATCCAAGCCAATTTGTACTCCCAGGTCCGACTGAAAGCGTTCACGAATGCTGAAGTCTGGTCAGTGGTTTGAGATGCATAGGTCGGGACTACTGCTGAGCAAGCAGTCGCCATTGAATCTATTTGTGGGGCTCCCCACATCTCGAAAATTCGGTCCGTCACCTCTTTCGACAAATTCCAATCGGGTAGCGAATTTCCTCTCGACAATCGGTCGGCCACAACATTGCAAATTCCCGCAATGAAGTGAGCTTCTATCTGGAGATCTAAGCGCGACATCAGCATCAACAACTTCCTGGATAATTGTAAAAGGGGTAGATACTTCATTCTCCCTTGACGTCGAAGGTAAGCCAAGACTGTCTTGTTGTCTGACTGAAGACATAAGCTTTTTCCTTGTAAAGAGCGGGCATTTTTGAGAATAGCGATATACACTGCTCACATCTCCTTCTTGTTGATGCACCACCTTTTCTGTTCTAAACTCTAAAGGCCTTTTATTGATTTGTCTCCTATTTGGACTCCCCAGCCCTCGTTGGATGCATCCGTTACCAAGTGAATAATGAGCATGGTTGGAAACATTCGCCAATTTGCTGATGAACTTTGTATCCACCACTTCATGTCAAGCTTTACTTGATGAGAGAGAACAAAGTTCTGATTTGGGAAATCTTTTGGGAGCAAGCGTGTTGCTCGCTGCATGTTCCTGCAAAATAGTCTTTCTAGAGGAACTACAAAGGGAGCGAATTCCAAGGTTTGCTTTATTCTTTTCATCATCATCTCGGATAGAAATTTCAGGTCTGTCCAAGGATTCCACATGATGGCCAGATACTCTAACTGTTGACTTGACACTAGAATTGATTTTGGAAAATTTATTTTCTATCCCAAGAAGGTGAGAAAATTTACTGCTTCCTTTACCTGTTGAATCAAAAGGTGCTCATCTTGATTCGCCAAAAGAAAGTCGAAAAACTCTCATTTCTCTTTTTCTTAGTTGACCTGCTAACTAATTAGACACTCTTCAAAAGGCTAGAGGAGCGTTCGAGAGGCCGAAAGGCAACGCCATCCAGCAGTATATTTCGTTCCGGTAGTATATAGCCAGATATCGCCTTTGAGCCTCTTTTATGGGGACATGTAAGTAAGCTTGCGACAGATCTATTTTGGCTAAGAATTCTTTCTTCTGAAAGAGACCTGGAACTTTCGAAGGGGTTATTAATCGAAATTTTTCTGGTCTCAGATACTGGTTTAGACGCTTGAGATTGGAAACTGGTCTCAGGGAACCGTCTGATTTTGGAACTAAGAAAATGTTTCACAGGAATTCGTACGGAACGTTTGTCCACTCTAGAACTCCCGACTTGATGAACTCTGTCAATTCCCTGTCCATGTCGGTTGATGGTCTCGTTTCTAATGGTGTACAAAGACTGGCTGAAAATGAAATTGTCGGTGGTTTCTTTATGAAAGGAATGGAATACCCTTTTAGAACACTGATGATCGAATCTGGAGTCCCAAGACTGACCCATCTTTTTGCAAAGTATCTCAATTGCCCACCTTGAAATTATTTTTGATCCTGCGAGTGAGAAATTTTTTGAATTTCTTCCTCTAACAGCGCCTGATGATCTAGAAATATTTCGGAACTTCTGGGATGTCCTATGCCCTTCTCTATTCGCTTTTTTTTTATCTGAGCCGAAAGAAGCTTTTTGATGGAAACCTCCTCGATTCGATGAGGGCCGCGCCATGTTCTTTGAATAATACACTTAATTTATTTTTATCGAAAATATGTCTTTCTGAGTGTAAGGCAGTAGCGAGGAGGAAAGCCATGTAGTTATTTTTTGGTACAAAGGCCTTTCTTCTCATGTCAATCACGTCCGCTCGTCTACCTCATGTGTACTGAAGGAGCTCATCTGAGATGGCTCGAAAAGAAGATTTATTTTCCAAGAGAGTCTTCTTTACATCCTCACTTATAGTTGCATGCTTCTGTGCCAAGGACATAATGGCAGATTGAAATTTTTTCCTTTGAAGGAGCAAACCATGAGTGAGCGTACCAAAAGCAAGATCGAATTTACCCAATAGATTTTTTTGGGCGGAGGATAGGAAATTCCATAATGAGAGTACGAATAATAATTTTAGAATTATCAGAATTTCTTCCTACGACAGGGGAGTCGGGTGGGAAAGAATAATTCTCAGAATTACGGGTCTATTCATTTGACGCTGCTGATCTTGAAATTAAGAAAGGACGAATATTTTCAATTGAATCCACAATTGATTCGCCTTGAGCCAGTCTAGCACGACCAATTTGATTTTCCTAAAATCATGACTACTTACTTCTGTTGCGTCAGGAAAAAAGGCATTTACGATGCCCACAGTAGGCAGCGCGTAGCAAATTTTGCAGAGCAAACGAGAATCTGGATTTTTTCCTACCAACTCTTCTTTTCATATCTCGCGAACTTTCCACATTTTCCTGTCTGCAGGCAAGTTTTGGGCTGCAAGCTGTGCTTCTTTGACCGCCTGACGTAGGTATAAATCCCCCAAACTGGTGGTTGGATGATTCATCTGTAAATAAACAATGAAATGGGGTTGATGCGGGCGAAGCTCTTCAAGGACTGCTGCTTTGTGCGAGCTGTATGACGTGTAGTCTAATGTCGAAAGACAAATACGCAGACATAAGTTGCCAATGGGTAAACGCTACTCTACACTTTAATTATATGTGGACAGTTGTATAGGGCGAACCGTCCAAGATGATATTTTAATCTGAAACAAAACAAAAAATAACAAGAATCCACTTACCTTGAGTGAAAAAGAGAACAGGAACCAGGAAAATCGAAAGTCTCTGATTCGACACAAATAATATTCACTATCGAACGGGACTCACCGTTTAACACCCATTCCGTTGCTTTGGGAAAAGAAAGCGCACTGAGGCTCGCTCAAAGAGCGGGACTAGCCACCACCGTGGGAGTGCGACCTAAAGATGGGGGGCAACGGAGGAGTAGGGACGATAGAGAGGTAAAGACTAGTTTGTAAGGGTGAAAGAGAGAGTGTAACACACGTCCAAATCGCAAGGGAGGGGAAGGGTAATCTCAATGGTCAGACCGAAGGCACAGACCAGAAATACGATATTTTTCGTCTGCAAATATGGTATAAAAAATGGTATAAAAAAAAATATATCATACTTATCATATTTTCTAAACTGCACTGCATAATTTCCAGATCATTTGAAGGCTGAAAAACATAATGTAAGGTTATTGAAAGAAAATTTGATGAAAATATGCATATGAATTCATATGAAATCGACAGTCTGACCCTAGCTATGTCACATAATTGTTTTGGGTTTAAATATATTGTTTTTAGGCAAAGTATGAGACACGTATTTTTTATTCCCCAGCAAAAAATTTTTTTTATGAACTTAGGGCTATCTGAATACTCATATTTAAGAAAAAGTTAACGAAGATTTTCTATAAAAAGTCGTATCTTGGGAACAAAAGAACATCATTTAATTTTCTTTGTGGATGATTATAATGGAATCTATATTTTTTTAATCCTTTAGAGAAACATGAAAATTTTAAAAAATGAGCAAAATCGCATACACTTTTCAATAATACTAAAGAGTCAATTTTCTCGAAAAGGCCACCTTTGATTTTTTTCTCAATTTATAGTAATATGGTGAAGATATCCTGTAAATTGCATCCTCGCTGAACTATTCCTTTATATAGAAACACTTATTTTTTCATAATATAAAATAAAAATTTCAAAATATGAATTTTTTTCTAAACATGCATAGTTTTACTTTTCAAAGAAGCTAAAATTGTATGAAATGACATAATTTTTTCGAAAAATAAAAATCCCGAATGTTGAAAAATACCGAAAATATAATTTTCGAAGTATGATATTTCCAAAAAAAATGAAACTATAGAGAATGTTTAGCAATGAAATTGAAACGAGGAGGGAAGGAACCCCTGTCACCGGTCGCAGAAATAATGTTAGTCCAACCCCTACCCCTTTCCAACGTCTTGGGGGCTGGAAAAAAGCACCCATGTGACTTAAATTAACAATTGAATGAAATATTAATATGCATCTTCAAAACGTATATTCTAGTGTTTTCAATTATGTTTTTATATTGTATCAATTTATTATACTGTTTATATTTGTGAAATATTAAGGGTTCAGTTCTGAAAAGTACTTACCTACGATTGATTTAAAACTAGGTTTACCCACGTATTTTGACTCGCTGATTACAAAAATGATGGCACAAATACCAGCAAAATTGTTTTTCAAGGTCAAAAAACCAAAAAAAGGTGTTTCATTTTTATTTTTTCAGTATCTTTTGATGATTATTGGTTTGAGAGGAAGAAGTCTCAAATAAAAACTGTAGCCCTCAAAAAATACCCCTGTAACTTGTCACAGAAATAATGTAGGTCACATACCTTCCCCTTATCAACGTCTCGTGAGGGGCGGAGAGGCGCTTTTGTAACCAGTCATAAAAATAATGTTGGTCAAACCCCTACCCTTCTACAAAGCCACGTGGGGGGCGGGAAGTCACCCCTATGACTAGCCACAGAAATAATGAAGGTCACATACCTTCCCCTTTCCAACGACTTGTGGTGATAGAGTGTCAACTTTTTAACACCTAATTAAATAAACGAAGAAAACAAAATTTACAGTTTTTTGGGGGTAGTAACCTTGAAATAAAATTTGCGGGTATTTTCAGTATCATTTTCGTAATCATCCAGTCAAAATACATCGGTATACAAAGTTTCAAATGAATCAGATGTAAGAACTTTTCGGAACTTTATCAAATATTGATATAATAAAGTACATACTAATGGTATAATAATGGTTTAAGAACACAGAGTAAAATACGGCCAAGATACGAGCACTACAGGTGCCAGTACACCTTCCTCGCCAGCTCCAAAACAAAAAAGGCTGTCTTTTTAAAAGCACTTCAAAATGAAACTAAGATTCGTATTCTTCACTCTGACGAAGAGAGTACTTGCCAAAAAGAGTCCAAAATTACTAATCGACCGAAGAAAACCACGGAATAAAAAAGCCAAAGGAATTACCGTCGAAAGATATCGATGAGAAAATTAACTGTTGACGAAAATGGGCAGAAAGGTAACATTTCAAGTGCATTCGTAAATCTTCAAACATTCTAAATTTTCGGCTTTAAAATCATAATCCAGCTTCTTAAAATATTTTACTTCCGCTCAGGATGTAAATTTTATATTACACATCATACGGAAGCGAAGAATAAATATTATCCAACATGCGGCTCTGCAGGTATTACAATTAAAACGAATGATTAAAAAAATGTAGTACAATCATAATAATTTTTAGGTGATATCAATTGTACAAATTTATTCCAGCCAAAGAAGCCCCTGCATCCAAATCTCACATAGAATCTTCAAAAAGAAGCATGGAATACCGCCTCGAAGAAGAAGGAAGAATAATTAAAACTGAAATTGCCCCGAATAGTAGCTCCACAGACATTCAGAAGGTAATGAAAGGTGAGATCATCTTTGGTTTACCCAAAAGTGGTTTGGAAAGCTTTCTGGACTTCGATCAGAAGTAAAATACCCATGTGGCATTGGTAAAATAACTGGTGTAAATTACTTGTTAGTCTGTAAAATTTTATTCTATGTTTATTCTTATAGCTGCTTATTATATGCATGGACAAGTGCCTAAAAATGGCCCTCTTCGACGAAGAAGGTCTGGATCTCGGGTCTGTGAGGGTATGTGGATTATCATTCGCAGATGAGAGTCAACCGAAGACTTGCAAAAAATGTTAAGCAAACTGAATACAAGTATGAAGAACATGGGCCTCAAAAATAGAACAAGTTGATACGTACGTCTATCTTGGTAGCCTATTCACTAATGATGGAAAGATAGATAGAGAGTTAGATAGGCGTAAAATCGAGGGTAGAAAAGTTATCGGCAGGGCAGGGTTCATTGCCAGAAGTGAAAATATATCAAATAAAGCTAAAATTGCGATACATAAGTCTACTTTACCCACTGTGCTGTATGACTGGGAGAACTGGAGACACCAAGAAAAGGATAAGAGTAAAGCTAATGCGATTATCATGAAACACAAGAGGTTGCATCAGAAAATGAATGGTCGTGAAGGAAGCTAAAGAGGTATGCCAAGACAAAAAAGTGTTGCGACAAATAATTTATGAGAATTTCATGAGGAAGAGTGTCAGTGGAGTGAATGACGCTTGAAACAAAAGACCTTGAATACTGATGGGCCCAAATAGGGAGCTTTACATGATGACTTCGTGAGGCTCTTCACTTTACACTTTACACCCTCACTCACATTACTCGTTCTCTCACCGAGTGAGTCCCCCTAACCCCCAAAGGGATATGACTTAATGGTATAATAATAATAATAAAAATAATAAATATAAAATAGAAAATAAAAAATAGTGAGATGCATAAAAGAGCTTATGCTCTTGTGGCGGACAAGATTTGTCATAACATCTGACAAAAGACAAGTGACTACAAGCTATATCACATATAAGAGGGGAGTCTTCCAAGGAGACTCTCTAAGTCCGATACTTTTCTGCATCTCCCTCTTGCCTCTATCTATTGTGCTCCGAGGCAAAAGCTCTGGATACCTATGTGGCCCGCCGAACAAAAGAGAACATAAGGTCAACCACCTTTTATACATGGACGACCTTAAACTCTTTGCTTCCTCGAAAGAGGACCTTAACATCCTTGTGGAGGCGGTAAATAGGTACTCTAAAGCGATTGGCATGAGCTTCGGACTGGACAAGTGTGCCTGCGTCCACCTACTCCAAGGAAGACTAGAAACTACATCATCGGGTCACGATCAGGATGTTCAACTCATCGGCGGAAATACCATTCAACATCTTGGTATTGGAGAAACATATACATATCTTGGAATACCGCAAGCGGATACCCATGATATGCTTGCGTTAAAAACGGCCCTTGGAAAAAGGTATCGCCAAATTCTCAGAAAAATGTGGGCTTCCGAATTATCTGGAAAGAATAAGATCCAGGCGACCAATATGCTGGCCGTTCCTATACTGCTCTACACGTTTGGTGCAGTAAAATGGAACGTCGATGAGTTGAAGCAACTTGACCGAAGCACACGCAAGATGATGACAATCCATCGAAGTCATCATCCTAGATCTTCCGTACCTCGAATATACCTCCCTCGAGATAAAGGGGGTAGAGGCTTGCTGAGCTTAGAGTGTCTTCATCGCAGAACGGTTCTGGCTACAGCCTGCTCAGTTCTAAATAGCACAGATTTTCTTATGCGACTAGTACATCAACATGAAGTCGTCAATGCTGCGGCGTTTCTATTTCGTGCCGCAGATAGGGCCGCAGAGGAGCTTGGCCTCCCATTTGATTCCAGCGACACTACACATGGCCTAGCATCACTAACACATTTGGTGCTCAAAAGTCGTGTACAGGAAGCAGAACATACGCTTCTACTAAGAGAACATGCTGACAAGCCCCTTCATGGTAAATTCTACGGCATTATACGTAGAGAAGAGCTCTCGATGGGTCTGTCCAACATGTTTCTCAAGTCTGCTGGATTAAAATCGGAGACTGAGGGATTTCTTTTTGCCTGTCAAGATGGCGTTATAGACACATTAGTTTACCGCGAGCGCATAATGAATATACCTGTAGGCGATACCAACTGCCGAGCGTGCAAGCAAGAGCCAGAAACACTTGGACATGTTCTCAGTGGATGCTCAAAATATGCACGCTACGGGTACATAGAGAGACACAATGCGGCTCTAAAAGTGTTATATCACCATCTTAGGCACTTCTATGGTGTTGATCTGTTGCCCGTTTGCCATACGCCCAGGGGGAACTCGAGTCCGTTGCGGAGAATGATCAGTGTAAGATCTACTGGAATTTCTCATTCTCCACCACTCAACGTATCAGTGCTACGAAGCCTGATAGTGTCCTCCAAGATCTGAAGAACAAGATCATTTACGCGATTGAATTCTCGGCACCAGCCGATGGTGATATCACGGCAGAGGAGGAAGAAAACGGGCGAAATATCAAACACTTCTTTTCGAGCTGAGCAGGCTGTACCAAGGCTACAAAGTCCATCTTGTAGTTCTCATAATCGGCTGTCTTGGAGGTATGAAAGCTTCATTTATTAGCCAACTCAACAAGCTTCCGGCTTGCCAGCGTCAGGCTCATTCCATCGCGAACCGGATGCAAAAGGCTGTTCTTCTGGGATCACTTCATCTGGTCCGTCAACACTGTTCCTCATAACATTCTACAAAGATTGGTAGCTCTAGAAAAGTATCCAGAGGTAAAACCTTCATCTACAACTGTCCCGTCTGCCGCGTAAGATCATCCGCGGCTAGAGACCTGAATCCAAGGAACAGTGTTGCCCGATGTTATCCAGCGTAAATTTCCCGCTCTTGCTTACCTTCTAGGACAGAAGGAGCAGAAGCGGATGACGTACACCTTCCAGTTGCGTCGGGGTTGGTTGCTTTAAGGAACCATGATCGTAGCTTCCGGAGCCTACAACTTCTCAATATATATAAATAACATAATCATATATATATATATATATATTTATATATATATATAGTTAAAAGTTTGTCATGAGGACAACCGCAGGATTTCGCCGGGAGAGGGCGCTAATCTGAAAAATTGCACCCGCTCCCAGCTATAACCACGTCTCTCGACCGTGAGATAGGTTGTTAGAGTCTGCGACGAATTCAATACTATGATCCGGCAAAAGTCTCGTGCACCCTGAGGACACGGAGCGAGCCAAGGACGGCCGCCTTCTGCATTTTCCTGCAAGTATCTCAGTATTTTGTTGACGCACAGGGATGCTTTTCAGGCTATTACCCAGTAAAACCTTGGCACCTCCAAGAGCGCCGATGATCAAGCCGGTTAGCTTAACAGAATATTCTGGGCATAACCGTCGCAACTCCTTTATAAGGCCTTTATACCTCTCTTTCTTTTCTTTCTCCTTGGCTATGACGATTTTGTCAGCTGGTGCCAAAAATTCGATAACGAACATGGTTCGTTTCTCGAAGCCAAGGACAACTATGTCGGGCCTCATGTGCGCAACAGAAACAATTGTCGAGAATATGAAGTTCCAGTATATGCGGCACTTCTCATTTTCGACAATTGACTCTATTTCGCTAGGAGCATTTAGCGAAGCGATATTTGGGCTAATGGCATAAGAGTGACAGAGATGGTAATATAGCACTCTTACTGCCGCATTGTACCTTCGGATGTACGTCGTTCCCGCATGAGTTGGACAACTAGATAGTATGTGTCCTAGATGCTCGGGGTGTGCATGACACGCTCTACAGCTATCATCGGGAATGTCTTGGCTCAAAATGTGGCGACGGTATGCTAGAGTGGAAATGGCACCGTCTTGACATGCCAAAACGAAACCCTCCGTGCCCGACTTCAATCTGGGTGATTTGAGGAAATCAAAGCTTTTTTCAGTTTGAGTTAATCAAGAAAAATCTAGCAAATAATATGGACTGTAAAATTTTCAAAGTTTTAGCAACTACCTATAATTTTTTGAATAAAGCTTGCTGCAAAAATTCAAGAATTTTATATTGCATCATAATTTTATGATATTCTCCAGACCAGACGAGACAAACATTTCTATACTTTTTTGGGGTCACTGAATCTGAATCCGGGGTTCGTTTGACTCAGCCAGAGCGCGTTTGGTTCCTAACCTCAAAAAGGTCATGAAAGTTAAAACTTTTGTTTCACTATTTTGAGGTTAGGAATGAAATGCGATCTGACCGAGTCAAACCAACCCCGAATTCGGATTCAGCTACCCCAAAAACGTATAGAAATGTTTCTTTAGTCTGATGGACAAGACCTTTTTTCGTGTGCCTGTGTATTTATCCTTAACCTACTATCGGCGAGAAAATTCGAGTCCTCTGGTTTTGACGTTAAAAAAGTAAGTGACGAAAAAATGGTAGCTCAATGAATGAAGGCTCATTTTAAAGGTCAAAATGTTGTTCGTTAATGAACCTGAAACGAATATGCCAAAAAATGTTGTATATCTTACAGACCCGAAAATCTGTTAAAAATTAGGGAAATTTGATAGCTTTTAAAGTCGTCCTCGTCTTTCTTGGAAGCACATGTTGAGGAAAGAAGAGGACGACCCCATGAAAAAAGGGCACCCCGCTGGTTTCTTACACTTGCTTTCCAGTATAAAAAGCTGCCTTCAAATATAGCAATTTGCACGATGAGAAAAAGAAGCACATACTTCTTTCAAATTGCAAATAATTACAAATAGTTCAAATAACTACCTCTAATTTAAATCACTTCTATATCTTCATTAGAACTGAAGATAGTACTTTTGTATATTTATGTACAAAAAATGAACAATTTGTTATATTCTGCAAATTTTTCAACGGCAATTTTGTTTAGAAATGTTTAAGGTACCACCATGAATTTTTTCAGATTTTTCCTATTATTTTTTGAATGAAAAACTATGTTGCAAAGTTCACTGTCTTTAAAAGCTGTAAAATTTCCCTACTTTCTAACATATTTTCGGGTCTGTAAGCTATACAATTTTTTTTGGCATATTCGTTTCAGGCTGATTAACGTACAAAATTTTGACCTTTAAAATGATCCTTCATCCATTGAGCTACCATTTTTTCTTCACTTACTTTTTTAACGTCAAAGCCAGAGGTAGCTGCAAATATTGTTAGGGACGAAACAGATATTGTTAAAAATTTTAAAACAGGAATTTTCAGCAGAATTTACTGTGGGGATTACTATAAATAAATTTTATATATGTATATATAAATTGTTCAAACAAAATATTATATAGCTGCATTGGGAATCTTGGAATTCTGAAAATTGCGCTAATGAATTAATATTACTTTTGACTTAGGTTTGAGATTTATAATTGATTCAACAGTTTACCTTAGAATTAAACAGATTATAAGGACCTATTCATTTGAGATTAAAATAAGTGAAATAAATAGCAGAACTAGTTTGTAAACTTTTGTAGTTTTTAAAACTTGGATTACAACTTATTGCATTTCTTCTTATATCTTACTAACCAATAATGTGTACTTCATGTTTTGATTTTGTATGACATCTGAAACTTATGATGTCACATAGCTCATTCAAATCTGTAAAAATCCTTGAATCAAGGCTACAGTTGGCTCTTTCTAAAATAAAAATTGCCTTATTCAAGTATATTTTAGTTTTATTGATATGATTTTTGAGTATTTTACAGTTTGAGCAAGACATTTTTTAGGTGTAGATTATACGAATTTTTGGGCGTCCGTATGAAAAGGGCCCTCATAGTCATCAACTTTTTTCCCCTTTATAATAACAAGGATGCAATAATTAAATATTGACTTATATACATTTTTTACAGTGTGTATTTTGACAATGTCATTTGGAACAATGTACAGTTGGACCTCTCCTGCCCTACCTTTTCTACGGAGTAATGAATCAAAAATTCCAATAACGAACATCGAGAGTTCAGCGATTGCAGCACTTAACGATGTTGGAGCATTAATCGGAAACGTAATGTTTCTATTTCTCTCGGGTTTTATTGGACGAAAATACTGGATTTTTATGCTAGCCTTACCTTAGACACTTTCATGGTTAATGATTATCTTCGCAAACAACGTCTCTACATTATACATGTCACGCATAATCGGTGGGTTTACCTCTGATATGTGTTTCTGCTTAACTACAATTTATCTGGGAGAAATCGCTGACAAAGAGATTCGGGGCATGCTACTTACTGGAATAAAAAATTTTCTTAATTTGGGTCATTTGTACGTAAAAACAGCCGGAGCTTTTCTTTCTTACAGAACGATGAACATAATGATGTTTGTCGTACCGATTATCTTCCTAGCAACGTTTTTATTTATGCCAGAAAGTCCATACTATCTCTTATTGAATAATCGAAGAGAAGAAGCTCTAAAAACACTCATGAAACTAAAAGGAATGAAGACACAAGAACTTGTAAATACTGAACTGGAAAGACTGCAAACATCCGTAAAGAAAAGTAAGAACCCCCAAAAGTGGACGTTGCGAGAATTATTTTGCATAAAAGCAAATAGAAAAAGCCTCTCTATCGTATTGATAGCCAGGATGACGAACTTCCTATCAGGGACGGTATCCATTCGTGCTTTTACTCAGGATATTTTTAAAGAAACTGAAATCCCACTGTCACCGGAAATTTGTGCCATGATAATCGCAATCGTTAGCGTTAAAATGACTATAATATCTGCATTTATAATTGAACGTGTAGGCAGAAGAATTTCGTTTTTATTATCTGGCTTATTTTGTGCTTTGGATTTAGTAATTGTAGGATTATTCTTTTTCTTAAAAATGTACCTCATGTTAGATGTTGAATCAATTACTTGGCTACCCCTTCTCGGACTTATTGTTTACGAAGTAGCCTTTGCTTTAGGCCTTGCTTACATTCCCATTGTTCTCATGGGTGAAATGTTTGCTCTCAGTATCAAAATTCCAGCTGTATTTGTTATTTATATTATAGCTAACATATTTATAATTTTTATAAAGGCTACATTCGAGTGGGTGAACAATATAGCGGGTATCTATACAACTTTTTGGACTTATGCCATCTGTTCTGTTGTTGGATCTATTACATTTTTTTCTGTCGCGCCTGAAACTAAGGGGAAAACTCTCGAAGAAATTCAAGAAAATCTTCACGGGCAAGGTAAAAGAAACATACAGAGAGATCTTGCAGACAAATCTTAAAGTATAGTTCAATTTCAAACTTAAGTTTAATTACAGATTTGAATATAGTATTCCTCAAAAACTTTTCTTTTCATTATTTGAAATAGTTATTTAAATTCTAGTTTCAAAATTTGTCTGTTTCTTATGTCGAAAACCATAAAATGCCAAACAAAGATACCGCTCATATGAACAAATAAATCTCTCAAAACCGAAATATAACTTCAAATTTAGAATAAAATATTTCATCACTTCAGTTGTATTGATTAATTACTCATATAATCCGTCAATACAATTTTTAATACTTTTTTATTTTTCTTGATTCTGAAAATTAGCTTCTTTTCAGTTTGTGATGAAATTCGCAGAATTTGTTCATATTCATGAAGAAATCGACTTTTTCCTTTGTTTAATTGAAAAAATTTTTCATTCAAAAATTGTATTTTCTTTCCTAATTTCCTTTCTTTTCTTCTTAATTTGCTAAGTTTGAATAATTATTTTATTTCAACTCAGAATTTCTTTGGCTTTTTATGATCTTGTAAAAAGTATCGTGCGTGTCTCTTAAAGTCAAGTTGAGTGAAGTGTGGTCCTATTGGATGGTAGTTTATGGGACTTTCTTTTTCATTTGGACAAATATTTAACGAAAGAGGGGAACAATTTGTTTTATTTCCTACAATAAGGCTCTTCTTCGTATGCACTAAACTACTTTCGTATTTTATAAAAAAATATTGACCTGTATGTTTTTTATGAATCTATGTTTGGTATATGAAAAGGTTATAACGATTTTCAACGAAAATTTATTTTCTTTGGGTCTTAAAATAAAGGTTATGATTCTCATTTTCGCAGCCGCGTAGGACAAAAATCAATTTTTTCAAGAAATTGAATTTTGTTTACCCTATTTCAAGGAAACTGTCTCTTCCGAAGAAGTCATGCTCTTTTAAAGTCAATAACAAAATTTTGTTCACTACAGTTCGGATTGAATTGTTGCTGCCCTTTTCAGTGATCATGAACTTTTTTTGAAAACCTGTTATTTGACCTTTAAAAATAAAGAATTGCACGAAATCGAAAAATTTCAGCTCGTCTCCTTTATTAAATATTTTTCTAGATGACAACAAGTTTTTCCCATAAACTACGACCCAATAGAATAACACTTTGCCCAAGTTTTATTCGCATCCAAGAAAGTACGATTTTTAAGGTTCGCACTTGATATATAATTAATATAGCATAAAAAAATTAGGTCACAATATTTGTACATGTACAATGCCTTCTTATCGAGTTTTAATCGAGTTTTTCACAAATCACGTTACGTCTAGAAACTATAATTATATGTAAATTTTATATATGGTAATGCAATAGAACCAAATCGGTACTGACTCTATTTGGCACCAAATCAGTCGTCAAAAATTGTTTCGAAAATTATATAAATTAAATTAATATTCACACACACACAAAAGTAGCAATATGAAAAAGAAGAACCAACTACAATCTTCAAGATATGTTCATGAATTTGAGATGGTGCCCCCTAAATATTTTTCACCGAAAGTGGGGAAAGTGGACTTACAAACTCAAAAATACGCGGCTACAATTTTCAGCAGCTGCTACTGGTAATTTAATATAATTAATTATTAGCTAATCTTGACAAGTATTGAACAAAATTTATGTTTTATAAGCTATAACAAGGATTATGAGTAGCACGATATTTCACCTCTAGAAATATTATATTTTTTAAACTGCACTGCATAATTTCCGTATCATTTAGAGGTTGAAAAAAATGATGTAAGGTTATTGGAAAAAAATGTAATGAAAATATTCTTATATTGAAAATTTTCTTCAAATATTTCATTTTATATATATATTATGTAGAAATAAAGTATATCAATATATTTGTAAGTAATTATTATTATTATTATTTCATTGAATTTTTTTTTAAGAACCGAATTCACATGTAATCGGGCAGTCTGACTCTGGTGATGTCACGGAATTGTTTGGGGCTTAAATATATTGTTTTCCGAGGCAAAGTATGAGACAAAAATTTTGTAGTTTTTCGCCAAAAAAATTTTTTGATGAACTTAGGGCTATTTGAGTATTCATATTTATGAAAAAGTTAACCAAATTTTCTATTAGAAAACCAATGTTCTCAAAAACACCACCTTTGAATTTTTCAATTCAGAGTAATATGAGGAAGATATCCTGTGAATTTCATTCTCACTCAACTAGCCCTTTATATAGAAAAACTTTTTTATACAATAAAAAAAAATTGCAAATATCAATTATTTTTCTAAACATTCATAGTTTTATATCTCAAAGAAATTTAAGTTATACGAGATGACATAATTTTTTCAAAAAATAAAGTTCCTGAATGTTGAAAAATACAGAAAATATAATTACCAAAGTATAAAAGTTCAGAAAAACATAGAGCTATCAAAAACATTTAGTAACGAAATCGAATATTCCAAAAGTGAAAGTTAATGAAACTAGAACAATTCAGAAGTTTCAAATTTTCGAAACTGAAGCGAGAATTTTCGAAATCCTGAAATTTCAACTTCACGAATTTAGTAAATTTCCAAAAATTTTAACTACCAAAATTTCAAACCCCTAACCAAAAAATGTTTCAATTCAATATTCCGTATGTATGTTAGATTAATATTTTATTTCATAAAGTGCATACTGCATGCTGCATAGATTTAAGCAGCATCATCATCGATGATGAATTTCGGAAAATTATGATAAATTTGGGAAATTTTTTAATTAAATTTATTCAAAAAAAAGATCTTCTCCTTTCACTTCGCTGGGATACGAACAACAGATCAACTGATTTCCGGTCAGGTGTTCTAACCACTGAGCTACTAAAGAGATTAGAGGAAGAATTCTTTTTCTGAAATACGCTTTATTATGCAAGATGTTATATACAAATCAAATTTCACTAGGAATCTGTATTATCATCGGAGATGGTAACGATCGATCCGAAGAAAAATCCTTTCACACACACTGTGAAAATGGAAATCTACAATATCGATCGAAGTTATATCCTCCAATACAGAAAATATTTAACGTCCCCAGACTAGATGGAGCTATAAATTAAAACAAATTTAAATTAAATTTATTTAGAAAAAAGATCTTCTCCTTTCAATCCGTCTGACGACGTTAAATATTCTCTGTATTAGAGGATATAACTTTGATCGATATTGTAGATTTTCATTTTCACAGTGTGTGTGAAAGGATTTCTCTTCGGATCGATCATTACCATCTCCGATGTTAATACAGATTCCTAGTAAAAATTGAATTGTGTATAACATCTTGCATAATAAAGCGTATTTCAGAAAAAGGATTCTTCCTCTGATCTCTCTAGTAACTCAATGGTTAGAGCACCTGACCGGAAATCACTTGACCTTGTGTTCGTATCCCAGCGGAGTGAAAGGAGAAGATCTTTTTTCTGAATAAATTTAATTAAAATTTTTTTAATTTATAGCTCCATCTAGTCTGAGGACTTTAAATATTTTCTGTATTAGAGGATATAACTTTGATGGATATTGTAGATTTCCATTTTCACAGGGTGTGTGAAAGGATTTCTCTTCTGATCGATCGTTACCATATCCGATGATAATACAGATTCCTAGTAAAAATTGATTTGTATATAAAATCTTCTATAATAAAGCGTATTTCAGAAAAAGGATTCTTCCTCTGATCTCTCTAGTAGCTCAGTGGTTAGAGCACCTGGCCGGAAATCAGTTGACCTGGTGTTCGTATCCCAGCGGAGTGAAAGAAGAAGATCTTTTTTCACATAAATTTGATTTAAAAATTTTTAATTTATAGCTCCATCTAGTCTGAGGACTTTAAATATTCTCTGTATTCGGCGATATAACTTTGATCGATATTGTAAATTTCCATTTTCACAGTGTGTGTGAAAGAATTTCTCTTCGGATCGATCGTTACCATCTCCGATGATAATACCGATTCCTAGTAAAAATTTGGGAAAATTCTGTCACAGGTTTCGTAAATTTAAGATAATTATAAGAAAAAATTAAAATTTCGTAATTTTTAGTTACAGTACCAAATTTTGTAATACATTGTATCTGAAAATTCCGAAACTTGTTACAAAAAAGTTTCACGTTTCGAGTAGAGAAAGTTTTATGCAGTTATATGTAACAGAAAATTACAAATCTTTTTGGGTAATATAAGGTAAATTACGGAAATGCCGTTACAATTTTGTAACTTTATAAAAAATTTCGGATAATTCAATTACAAATTTCGTTAATATAAGGTATCGTAATGCAAAAGTATCGGAAATTTCGTACTTTCAGTTACTTTTTGCAGATTTCAGAACATTTCTAAGATAAGAGTGCCAATTTACCAAATTTAGATTTCAAATAAGAATATTGATGGAACTATGATTTTTTTAATCTGTTTTGATTGATTTTACCCCTTTCCCTATTTTTTCATTTTATTTAAAATTCTGACATTACTAAATTTTATTAATAAATATATATGGTACTACGAATTTGAAAATATCAAGAAAATATCAGAGGTATCTGTAACTTGCACTATTTCCAGTCTCATATTTGTAAAAAATGAGGTTTATACCAACCCCATGTTATTCTTATGTGAAAATAGAGGGGATGGGCGGCATCATATTGACCATCGGATCATATTGATCCGATCAGTAATTGTGAAATGGTAGACCATCAAAAAGTGTGTAGGGTCACATTGACCCAAAGTATTCTCCGACTGTTGTTCCATAGTAGTAAGTATACCATTAAGCCATTTCCCTTTCAGGGTAGGCGTGACACTACCCGATTCGGGTAGTGTTTCTAGATGGATAGTTTTCTTGTAGTTATAAATAACTACAAGTGTGGGCTCACCACACCCACGATGTGCCAACAGCACTCAGTATTCTTGAATGGTCACCCATCCAAGTACTAACCGCGTCCAACGCTGCTTAACTTCAGTGATCTGACGAGAACTGGGTTTTTCAGCGTGGTATGGCCGTTGGCCATAAATGTGCTTAAATACTTCCATGATTTTTTTAAATTTTCTTATTAAGATTTATGACCCTTTCATAAAAAGTAAGAGAGACTCTATAAAAATGATAGTCTGTCCAGAAGCCTAGCACTAATCTAGTAAATTTTTAGCTCTTTTTTACCCTGCATGTTATTCTTCTGTAAAAATAGAGGGCTATCTCTAAAACATAAGCTCAGACAAATTATTTAATTTGAAAACAATTTTGTCACCCCCATTTTTTTTAAATTTAATTGTCTTACTGTAAATAGTATTATTGGTCACTAAAACATATTGCAATCGTAATAATCAGTCAAGCAAATTTTGCATGCTTACCCCCCTAGTCCCTTTCCATTAATTTTTTCAGAATTCGCCTAAATATTGAAGTAGCCCTAAGAACATAAAAAAAAATTTTATTGAAAAACAAAAACAATACTGCTCGATTTGGTATGAAACCGGTCAAAAGCAGCAAAATTTTCAAGAATATTCCTTATTTGAAACATCAATTACAATTTTAGATAAATTTGAATGTGTTGGCAATATCTTTTTTCAGAATTGATATGCTGAATGATATTCTGATTAATAAAAATCTTAAAAATCACGCGGACTACAAAATTCAGAACTTTCAACTAAGATCTATAATTTTTGAAGTAAGTACATTTTAGTAGATATATTTTTAAACAATATTGGCCAAACGCAATAAATTTTCATTATGAATGAAAACTTAAAGAAAGTCAATTCTTAAAGACCTACAATTCTATAATCCAAATGATTCATGAATAAATATTGACTCACAAATTTATTAACAGGGTGTATTGTGGCAACGAAATTTGGAATAATGGACAGTCGCGTCTCTTCTGCCCTACCTTCAATACGGAGTAATGAATCTAAAATTTTAATAACTAACTTTGAAATTTCAGCTATAGTAACGCTGAACGATGTTGGAGCATTATTCAGAGACGTAATGTTTCTATTCCTTTCGTGTTTGATTAACTGAAAATACTGGAACAACGTCTCTAAATTATACTCATCACCAATCATTAGAGAATTTACCTATAATATGGGTTTCTGCTTAACTACAGTATATCTGGGAGAAATCGCTAAAAAAAGATTCTAGGCATGCTACTTACTGGACTAAAAATTCTCCTCAATTTGGGTCACGTATAGGTAAAAACAGCCGGAGCATTTGTTTCTTACAAGATGATAAACATGATGATTTTTGCAGTACCACTTATCTTCCTAGCAACGTTTTTATTTATGCCAGAAAATCCATACTATCTCCTATTGAATAATAGAAGAGAAGAAACTCTAGAAACAATCATGGAACTGAAAGGAATAGAGAGCCCAGAACTTGTAAATACTGAACTGAAAAGTGTGCAGAAATCAGCAAAGGAGAGTCAAGAAAACAAAAAGTGGATGTTTCAAGAATTATCTTGCATAAAAATAAAATAGAAAAAGCCTTTCTATCGTATTAATAGCCTGGATGATGAAACTTTTATCTGGGATGGTATCCATTGAAGCTTTTACTCAGAATATTTTTAAGGAAACTGAGATCTCACTGTCACCGGAAATCTGTACAATGGTCATTGAAATCGACATCGTGAAAATGATTATAAATAGTATCTGCATTTATAATGGAACGTGTAGGCAGAAGAATTTCGTTTTTATTATCTGGATTATTTTGTACTGCTTACATTCCCATTGTTCACATGGGTGAAAGTTTTGCTTCATATCAAAATTCAAGCTACATCTTTTATTAATATTACAAGTAGTATAGTTCCTATTTTTATAAAACCCATATTTGAGTGGATCAACAATGTAGCGGGCATTTATACAACTTTTTGGACTTACTCAATCTGCTCTGTTGTTGGGTCTTTTATCTTTTTTTCGATTGCGCCTGATATTAAAGAGAAAACTGTTGAAGAAATTCAAGAAAATCTTTGCGCGAGATATAAGGAAAAAACATAGAGGGATTATATCTAGAATCTAAAAATCTTCTTCAATTGGAAACTTACGTTCAAATACAGAATTTGACTGTATTTTATTGTATTGTATTACTCTCCCTTTTTAATATTTACAATTTCACTTAACCACTCTGCCTTATGCCTAACTTAACTTAACTCAAACTTTAATCGCTTCGCTTTCTTATTACTTACTAACTCATACATATTATCTTACAATTGCGCGAGACCTTCCAGGGCTTCCATTTCCTCTTACCATTTCTCTTCAAGCTTTTGTAAGTTACGCAACACTAATTTTCCTTACATATTTCTTTGTATCAATTTTGGTCTCGATTTTGGTTTTTTCCATCCCCTTGCATTCTCTGTTCCCTATTCTCTTCTAGACTCTTCATCCACTTTTCCCCTTGTCCACAACCGCTTAGTATCCATCTAACTCTATCTACCGCGCTCTTTCCCCCTTCCTCTTCCCCTATACATCACTCCAACACGTGCTCCCATCATTCCCTTTCATAACCACATACTCTACACATTTTCATTTCTTCACTCATCCAATATTTACACTCATTCATTCCTTCTCCCATTCTGAAACGTACCAGCCTGGACCACCTGCACTCCTTTTTTAACTTTCATAAATATTCTGGGACCCCTTCCATCTTAACCAATTTATACCATTTATTGTATTTTGACTCCATAATCTTTTCCCACCATTTCTCTTCCTGCTCCTTGATCATTTCTCCTTCTACTTCCTGCCACACCCTCCCCTCGTCACACATTCTCCATTCCCTTCTCATTTGCCATCTCTCCTCCTCCCATCTTGAATGTCCCGTGTTTCCTCTCCTCTCTCTATTTAATATTTCCTGCAGGCATACTTGAGCAACTTTTCTACCCTTACCACTCCTAAGTTTCTCTTCAAAATTCCAGACCCTTTTCCTCTGCCTTATCACCAATTTCTCTCTCCCTGTTTCTTCTCTCAACATATATCCTGGACAGTTCCAACTCACTCCCATAACCCATCTCAGAAATCTCTCTTGCATGTTTTCTACTTTTTTCTACTCCTTCCATTCTCATCTTCCAGTCCTCTTTGAATCTTCTTTTTCCAATCCCACACACTTGAACCATCACCTTACTTGCACTTTCTATCCTTTTTTTCACTTGCAGATCATTTCCACCGCCCGCTTCGAACCAGAATCCTAAATAACAAAACTCCTCTACCATTTCCTCATGTATCTTTTCTCCATACTTTACTTCATTGTTTCTCTGCCTGAAACATACTATCTTTGTCTTCGTCGCATTAATTGTCAGGTCTTTCTCTCTCACATACTCTTCTAATCCTTTTATTAGCAAGTTCATTCCACTTTCATTTTCTGCCAGGAGCACCACATCGTCCGCGTACGCTAACGAGTATATTCCCTTTACCTTTCCTTTCCATTTTCTCTTCTAGGTCTGCTAACAATATACTAAACAACAACGGACTTAGCAGGCACCCTTGCCTGAGACCCCTCCCTGTCCAGAACTCCTCTCCTTTCTGTTCCCCGATCTTCACCCTTGTCTTCGCCTCCGTAAAGACCTCTTTCATCCTCTCAATCAGCTCTTCGTCCACCTCCCATTCTTTCATTGCCTTCCACAAAACTTTCCTATTCACCGAGTCAAAAGCTGCCTTAAAATCTACGAAGAGTGCTACCAATTTTCCTTTTTTTCTGTCCCAGATTCCTGTTGACTGGATAGTTCAGCACAAAAATGTTATCCACTGTCCCCATCCCCTTCCTTAATCATGTTTGATTGTGTGGAGTACTTCCTTTCTCTTCTACCTTTCCTTCTAATCTCTTTCTAAGCACCTCCGCGTATATTTTATACGTTACTGACCCATTCATTCTTAGCATTATATCGTAGAAAATACAAATTAAATGCATTAAAATTAAATAAAAAACAAGAAATTTGCCAGCACGATTACTTGGACGTTTATCTTAAATTAGATGATATTCAAATTTTAAGAAAATATTTAAATTTGCACTATTTTTCCAGCATCTTCGTAAATAATTAACAAATTGGCTTTATCCTGGCTTCTTTCATAGAAAATTTCAATTATGGCTTTTAACTTTGATAACTTTGATATTAGCACATTACGATACGTGGAGCCATCAGATTTTCCTCTCTCTAATTCTTGATTGAAAAATAAAAAGAAGACAAAGTAGAAAAACAATCGATTATGCGACAGAAGAAAAAAATGTTCTATCCTGGATCAAATTGCTAAAACCGCAAGAGTTTTTTCTAAGAATCAGGGCTCACATAAATGTTCAAATTTTTGTTAAAGTCTAGGAAATCTATTAGTAAAACAATTGGTTAATCAACTGTTTGTCAACTTTGAAACATTAACTTATAATTCGCATTGAAAAAAATTTCTTCAGGCGAACGAGTGAATCTAGAATATATTAAATTCAAAGAATTTGTTTGCTCAGATTAGGTAAAAAAAGGAAAAAGGCAAAAAAATCGAGTAGTTAACTTGAAGTTTCATTTATGAGTACATTTTCGAAAAATTCAAAAATATTTATAACTTTGTTGTCGGCAGTAAATAAAAGCAAAGGATGCTAACTCAGCTTCTAATCAAGCTGGAAGGCTCTTCGGAGCCTTAAAATTTTCCATAAAAATCAACAAATTCAATGGTGGGGTTTTAAAAACAGTTAGTTACATCAATGACACGCTATCGCACATTATGGTTTTCCGTTTTTTTTGGGACTGGAGGCACAAAAGAAGTCGATGATACTCTCAGCAGGTTCCAGGGTATCGATGTCCTGCTTGATCCTTCCCTCATAAAGTGTCCTTTTTTTCTTCAACTTTCGTAGATCTGGTAGAATGTGCCGCGTGGGTCAACTGACTTTGATGATAGTGGACGAAAAAATAAACAGAAAAAAACCTGTATTTAAAAACCTACCATTTTATTTGTTGATTTTTTCGAAAAATTTTAAGCCTCAGTAGAGCCTTCCAGCTTCATTAGAAGCTGAGTTAGCATCCTTCGCTTTTATTTACTGCCGACACCAAAGTTATAAATATTTTCGAATTTTTCGATAACGTACCCATAAATAAAACTTCAGGGTAACTACTCGATTTTTTGCAAAAGAATTCATGCAGTTTTCGACGGAATACAACGGTCGAAAGTTGACCAAGTTACAAAAGGTGCTTTTAACCACGTTTTTTCAGCTTCACTGCAACTTTGCCTCGAAACATATGGACGCATCGCGATCAAATGATATTGTACTTATTCGTGATAAAATGGGGATTGATAAAACGTTTTTCTTTTTTTAAGCGATTTTTTTATTGAGTTATTCAATGATTCGTAGAGGGCACAGGATTGTTGAAACAGATAGTAGTTACTTTATATAAACTCTTCTCATAAATCACTTTCTGACCAAGTATCTAAGTTCGAAAATTTATTATTTCCGACAGATTGTGTAGAATTTTATAATCTTTAGAAAAGGAAAACGTTCAGTTGGTAGGAAAATATATAAACTTAGAGTAGCCACTTTTTCACCTGATATTCGGCACAATGCACTTGGAGGTCAAGTTTCTTATTTTCCTGGCGTTTCTTGATATTTCAATTTAATTTCCACCTACAATCTGAACACCTGTAAATTATTATCGACGAGACACAAACTTTAATATGTGTTAACCAGCCCCATGCATCGCCCCCACTTTTCTGATTTTCTTAGCGTCCGACCGGTGAACTAATCCGACAGTTGGCGCTCCAATCAGGACGGCTGAGATTTGTATTGTGTTGCATGGGCGAAACTTATAATTAATTAAATAAATGAGTTTTATCGGAGAAATTCATAAAAAGAAGTCAAGGGATGTGTAGTACAGTGAAGATTCTATATTTTTTAATAAGTGTGTGCAAATTAATAAGTGTGGAAAACATGGGATATAAGTGTATAGCTCTTGGTTGCAACTCGGGCTACGACAATAATGAAGAAAATAATCACTTTTATCTCATACCAAATGATCCGGATATTCCATTTTTAACAAATTCAATTTGGAAATTTTTAATTGAGAAAAAGAACAATTTTTTAATATTGAGCAAGGTTTGACTGCTTATATAAAATGATCAATTATAAATAAAATAAAATTTCAGAGAGCTAAATTTAATCTTTAAATGCTACAATTTTAATTGTTCTTTTTAAACAATCTGTTATGCATAAGTGAAATTGTTGATTTTTATGTATAAATAACAGTTGAACAATTATTCATTTAGGAAAAATTCGAGTAAGTTGAAGAGATATTTAGAAATTTTGAAAAAATTCAAATATAATTTTAAACATGAAAAGATTCCGAAAAATTATCAAAACAAAACATAGATTTTTGAAGATTTAAAAATAAAATTTTGAAGCTTTTCAAGGGTTTTGAAAAGTTTGAAGATAATAAAAACGTATTTCTTAAGATTCTTAGGAAAATTTCAAATAACTTTTTATTTAAAAAATAATAATTTTAATAGAATATTAACAAGGATTTCAAAAGGCATCCACAATTGTCAAAAAATAATTTGGGACATTTTAAGTTGTTCTTTTTTTTAATTTTCCAGGATTTAATAAAACTTTTTTAAAAAATTAGGATCATTTGAAGAAAAACTTCGAATTTTTAAAAGAATTTCAAAAACAATTAGAAATTTGAAAACATTCCAAAAAATCTTTAACAAAATGTAGATTTCTTAATCTTTTGAATTAAAATTTTGAAGCTGTTTGAGGATTTTGAGAGGTTTCAAGATGATACAACAATTTTCTTAAGATTGCTAAAACAAATTTTTATGATTTTTTATTTAAATAATAATTTTGAGAGAACATTTAAAATAGATTTCAAAACAATGTTTGGTGTATGAATAACAATTGAACGATTATTATTAATTTTCAAGGAACTAAAATTAATATAATTTTACTTCTATTTTAAAAAGTTTTTAATTGAAAAAAAATTAATCTTTCAATTTTTAATGTTTCAAACTTGAAATTGCTTAAAAAGATATAATTTTGAAAATCTATAAATTTGTCGATTCATTCTTCAATTAAGAGAATTGAAAATGATAGTGTGGGTTTATATATATATTTTTTTAATCTTTGAATTGTACAATTTATAAAAGTTTAACAATTATTTATTAATCAAGCGTTTAAATTTAAAAAATTTAGGCTTTAATTTTAAAAGTTTAAAATTCAAAAATGTTCCACTTTAAGTATTTTGATTTGCAGTTCAGTTTTTATAATTTTAAATGAAAAAAAATTTAGCTTCAAGAGTTCGAATCTTTTTTTGTAATTGTAAAGAAGATTTTTTTATTAAAATTGGGGTCGATAATATTTATTTGCTTTGTGTTCTGCAATTAATTTTAAAATATATATTTATTTAAAAAAATAGATTTTTCATTTATATCGTCCTGGACTGACCCACTGGACTCGTCAGTAAGGCTATGTGAATCAGTCCTACATTATACATTTTCAATGATCCAAATTCATTATAATGTATATATTTTCAACAACAACAAAATTGAAGTTTGTTTGTAAATTTAATAAATGTTGCAGTCAATAATATAGTGCATTTCTACCACAGATAGGGGTTTAAACTAAATATAATTGATATAAATTTTGATTTGATTTTTTTTTAAACGCAACAAATTTTTTTAATGTTATTTCGGCCTCGGGTAAGGGCCAAACCTTAAATTGAAAGATCAACATTCACCAAGCTGAAAAGAAATTATGATTAGGTTAGTGAGTTGACTAGTGAACCAAAAAAGGAATTTTAAACTTATCCTCAGTAATTTTCCACCTTCTCCTTCTCTTCCAATATTTCTATCCTTGTATATTATTCTTGTTACAACTGCGCGAATTGAGGCTTATTTTGGACACTATATTATTGACTGCAAAATTTATTAAATTCACAAACAAACTTAAAAAATGTGGTTTTGAAAAATATATATTATAATGAATTTAGATCTATTAAAATGTATAAGGTAGGACTGATTCACATAACCTTACTGACGAGTCCAGTGCGTCAGTCCGGAACCAAACATAAAAAATCTAATTTTTATGTTATTTAAAAATGAATATATTTTTTTAATTTTGATTATTTTTATTATTATTTTAATTTTTTTATTATTATGGGTGTGGTGAGCCCAAAACTGGTAGTTATTTATAACTACAAGAAAACTATCCACCTAGGAACACTACCCGAATTGGGTAGTGTCACGCCTACCCTGAAAGGGAAATGGCTTAATGGTATACAATTAATTTCAAAACACAAAGCAAATAAATATTATCGACCCTAATGCCAATACAAAAATCTGCTTTACAATTATAATACTTGGGTTAATTAAAAACGATATCAATCGATAAAACAGAAAAGATGTCATCTAACTTTTTGTGTAAACCTGAAAAAAACCGAGAAATGAGCGGGAATTTTTTTCCTTGATTAAAACGGCCACCCTGAATTAATAATAAAAAAATTTTATTATTAATTTTTTTTCAATTATATTTATTTATTTTAATAAATATTCATAACTGAACATTTACATATTTAAATCATTCATAATTTTGACAAAAATTGCATAAAAATAAAAATTATATATAATTTAGAACAATTACAAACTTTCAAATTCTAACAATTCTTCAATAAAAACACAAAATAAATTATAATAGAACATAAAATTTTAAATCTCAGAATGCTGATCCAAGTATTTAATTTTACCACCATTCAGCTGCTAGTTTCCGTGACGATTTTAGAATGATTAATCACTATTACGCTTGTTAATACTAAAAAAAATATTTCCGGTCAAAATTTGGAAACAGTTCCAAGTTTTTTATTATTTTATGCTTTTCTCCCAGGCATTGAAATGCAAAAGTCAGCCGTGCTGATCGGAGCGCCAACTGTCGGATTAGTTCACTGGCCCGGATGCTAAGAAAATCTACTACTACATACACCTACAAGGTCGATGCATAGGGCTGGTGTTAACATTGCCTTGCATAAACTCTTTGAAATGTATAAAGTAAATCCGAACTGCCACTGCTCTCAAATAGACTGTCGCCACTTTATTTCGATGCTTCCATGATGCTCCGGTACTGCTCTGATAATTCATGCAGACTCGTATTATTAATACCTCTATTCTAGCTATGCTTATAATGTATATCGACTATATGATCACCCTGGTATACGGCAAATGGTAAAATAAGTTCAAAGATATTCACTTTTGCTCACCAGGGATCTTTCTGAATTCCTCCTTTTGTTTCCAGCTACGCGCTGAGCTGTTATATGTAAGAAATAAGCTTAGGTTCCACAGCTCAACTTTTGTCCGTGTATAGTAACAAGAAAAAAATAATTAAATATTGACATATATACATTTTTTACAGTGTGTATTTTGACAATGTCATTTGGAACAATGTACAGTTGGACCTCTCCTGCCCTACCTTTTCTACGGAGTAATGAATCCAAAATTCGGATAACGAACATCGAGAGTTCAGCGATTGCAGCACTTAACGATGTTGGAGGATTAATCGGAAACGTAATATTTCTCTTTCTCTCAAGTTTTATTGGACGAAAATACTGGATTTTTACGTTGGCCTTACCTTACACTTTTTCATGGTTAATGATTGTCTTTGCAAACAACATTTCTACATTATACACATCACGCATAATCGGTGGGTTTACCTCTGATATGTGTTTCTGCTTAACTACAATTTATCTGGGAGAAATCGCTGACAAAGAGATTCGAGGCATGCTACTTACTGGAATAAGTTTTTTTCTGAATTTGGGTAATTTGTACGTAAAAATAGCCGGAGCTTTTCTTTCTTACAAAACGATGAACATAATGATGTTTGTCGTACCAATTATCTTCCTAGCAACGTTTTTATTCATGCCAGAAAGTCCATATTATCTCTTATTGAATAATCAAAGAGAAGAAGCTTTAAAAACACTCATGAAACTAAAAGGAGCGAAGACACAAGAACTTGTAAATACTGAACTGGAAAGACTGCAGAAATCCGTGAAGGAGAGTCAAAAAAACCAAAAGTGGATGTTTCGAAAATTATTATGTATAAAAGCAAATAGAAGAAGTCTCTCTATCGTATTGATAGCCTGGATGACGAAATTTCTATCTGGGATGATATCCATTTCAGCTTTTACTCAGGATATTTTCAAAGAAACTGAAATCCCACTGTCACCGGAAATATGTGCCATGATAATTGCAATTGTCAGCGTAACAATGACTGTAGTATCTGCATTTATAATTGAACGTGTAGGCAGAAGAATTTCGTTTCTATTATCTGGCTTATTTTGCGCAGTGGGTTTAGTTTTAGTAGGATTATTCTTTTTCCTAAAAATGAACCTCATGTTAGATGTTAAATCAATTACTTGGCTACCCCTTTTCGGACTAATTATTTACGAAGTAGCCTTTGCTTTAGGACTTGCTTACATTCCTATTGTTCTCATGGGTGAAATGCTTGCTCTCAATATCAAAATTCCAGCTGTATTTGTCATTTATATTATAGCTAACATATTTATAATTTTTATAAAGGCTACATTCGAGTGGGTGAACAATATAGCGGGTATCTATACAACTTTTTGGACTTATGCATTCTGTTCTGTTGTTGGATCACTTACATTTTTTTCTATCGCGCCTGAAACTATGGGGAAAACTCTCGAAGAAATTCAAGAAAATCTTAACGCAAGATATAAAGGAAACATACAGAGGGATCCTATTGAAAAATATAAAAGTCTAGTTCAATTGTAAACTTAGATTCAATTACAGAATTTATTATAGTATTCCTCAAAAACTTTTCTTCTATTATTTTAAATAGTTTATTATCATGTGTTTGAAGTTTTGAATATTGAAATACACAGAAAAAATTCCATCAAATTCTTTCTAAACTAGAAACAGTGCAAAAATAGTGGTATTGAAAGTAATGTCATTATAAAAGAAACTTATAATGCATTTTTGTTTGTTGATAACAACGATAAAATAGAATTGAAAAGAAAAAAAAAACATATTTCGTTCATTTGAACGTTCGCAACTTCTTGTACATTCAGTGTCAATAGTAGCATAAATTTGGAAAAATAGTACCAAATTAGTGTCATGCAAATTTTATAATATTAAATTGATCTGGCACTGATCAGCTTTCCATAACACAAAAATTTGTATGTGCCAATCAACGAAATTTTTTTACCACTTTCTAATAATTGTCAGGGTGTCTGGAATTTCCAAAAATTAAAAATTAACATTGCAAAAATAATTTTTTTTCTTATCATCATGACAGTCTATTTTGGCTAAGATCTGACACTGGTCAGCCTTTGAGAACATAAAAATTGCTAAGTGTCAATTATCAAGCTTTACTCAGTGCATGCCAGAGAAATGTACAGGATATTTAAAGCGATAGAAAAATGTATATTCTTAACACAATTTTTTTCAGTTATATTAAATTCTTGGAATTGTTGCAATATTAATTTAGAAATGTTTTCCTTCCAATCAAAAAATTACCATCATAATATTCCTATAGATTCAAGTAAATTGTATTAAAATATAAGATACACTGTTTAAAAAAATATATTATAAGTAATTATAGTGTCTCTGGTAAATGATTGATCCTCTTTTGTTGTTAGGAATGAACTGTAATATTTATTAGTCTAGTGGTAGCGCGCGTGGTTTATAAATTTAGGCTGTTAGGAATGGATTCTTGATGCTTGTGAATTTTCTGTGAATGCTTTTTTTTGCGTTATATTTAATATATAAATTAGGATATCTTAGGAACTATCAATATGTTTTTGAAACAAAGATTCTAGAAGAAAAGAAAATATTTTTGAGTGATTTATTTGTTATTAGCTATTTATATATTACTTATTATTTGTTTCTTATATACTATGTATATGCCATTTATTTAGTTTTATTTATTTATTCACTTCTGACTGAAGTTTCAAGATAGGTGCTGGCTAGCCGCTAGCTAGACCGTCTAGACCTTGACCTTACTTACAAAAGTGTTACAGGCTAGACCGTCTAATTTGTGCCAGATGTCTAGACGGTCGAGTCTAGGTCTAACCAGCACCAAAACATTTTTCCACCAATGCTACCCTTGAAATCCGTAGATATCGTTCAAAATCTTATCATTTCTTTTGAAATCCTATGAATCCCTTAAATATGGTGAAATTACTTGAAATTTCTGAAATCTCGAAATCAGTAGAAATCTTTATCAGTCCCTAGATGTCCCTTCACTTCATCGTATCTCTTAAAATTTTCTATATTCCTACGAAGCTTTGTGAAATTCCATGAAACTCCTCGAAATCTGTGGAAGTCCCTTAAAATTTCATTTACTCCCTAAAGTTCTTTAGCAATTTTTGGAAATTCGCTAAAATCCTTTGGAATCTTTAAAATCCTTTGATATCTTTGATACCCTTTTTAAATCCTTTACAATTTTCCATATCTCTTGGAATTTCTCGAAATCTTGCAAAATACCCTACATTCATTCAAATTCTTTGAAATCCTTCAAAACTTTTTGAATCTTGAAAGCCCTTGTAGATCCTATAGAATCGTGTAGGTATGATAAAATCCATAAAAATTCCTTGAAGTAATTTGAAATCCCGTAAATTATCTTGAAATTTGAACTATCGCTTGAAATTGCTTGAAAATTTTTGAAAACTTTGAAATCCCTTAAAATCATGTGAATTTTCTTGAAATCTATAAAAATCTCTTCAAATGTTTGAAATTCCCTGAAATATTTTCAAATACTCTGAAAGTTTTAAACCCGTATAAAATCCTTTTTAATCGCTAAAATTAATTAAAATCCTTCAAAAATCCTTGGAATTTATTTTAACAATTTTGAAATTTTTGAAATCCCTTGAAATCTCTTGTAATTTCGATTTTTGAGATGGCGGATATGTTATTTTAGCCAATCTCGCGCATCTTTTATTATTTAAAAACATACTGTCGCTGTTCCGACTCAAAAATGATTTGATGACATCTAGAAACAAATGATGTTAAGAATTTCGTTTGAGACTTGCCACAAGTTTCGTTTTTGCCAAAATTTCAACCTAACCTAGTTATTTTTTCTTTAATTTTTATCTTTAATTTTTATCTTATTTTTTTAGTTTATTGATAATAAACTAATAGTCCCATTCAAATAATATTTTAATAAAAAATGTGACTATATAAATTAGAAAAAAGCATTACAAACCTTACTTAAAAGAAAGTTAAAAATAATGTTGAGATTCCTTCATATAACCATATTGTTTATTCATTTTACTAATTAAATTGTAAAAATTGTATTAATGTTGGAGATTTTTTATATAGTGATTGTTGCATTTTGAAAGAACGCGACGTTCGACATCAGCACCACCGTGATGTAAACATAATTCATCTCTTTATGATACTATAAGAAAAATTTTAATTTTTGGTTAAAAAGTAATGTTTATTCTCTACAATTATTATAATTTTAGAAACCAGGACTTTATTTGAAAAATCTGGGAGGGTCCTGATAAGTTTTCCCTAAGTATGTTAATCAACTACAAAAGCGTTACAAGCGATATGTGGCCCATGTCTGTTTACCCAATCAGGGCTACACCAGAAGTAGGGAAAACTGGTCAAAACCTTACTAGGCCCACATCAACATTTCTGTACGGCAATCTATCTTCTTGTATTATCAGTAAAAGAAGATAGGAATGAGAAAAATGAATATACCAATAAAATCTTGTACCAAAATTACACACCGACAGGGGAAACAGATACGAGACCACAACGATCAGTAGTCTTCCCTTAGCAGTTCGTCTCCGGTTTCAGACGCATGTAAAGTACACCCCGACGAAACAACCTTACCTCCAGAAGCGGTTCGACCTCGAGGAGGGGTTCCCACCCCTTAAGACAAACAGTGGCGGTGTCTTAACAAGTGGACCAAGCTGTGCCCAAGACAAAGGGTAATTGAGGGTAAGGATTAATACCCCTATACACCGGAAATCCAGCCTGCCCGCTCTTTGGAGTTACTGAAGCCCACCCCCAACCCCCAGCCCCCTTTACTCACACTCCTACTCTCTCCTCCTCAGAAGGACTTTCTCTTCCGTATCTTAGACTCTGTACTGTCCCTCTCGAAATTTCTAGCCTCTCTCCATCTTCCACTATCACTCTATCGCTCTCAGTCTATTTATCTATCCCCAGTTTCTGTTTCTTCTTCCTTGTGTCTTCCTCAACCTACTCCTCTTTCTCCTAGCTTCAGATTCTCTCGCACTCGAGATACTCCGCCGGGAAATGGCAGAGTCATCTTACTAATTAAACAATCAAATACGGGCAGCCGCCACCAATTCTCGGACCTTCGACCAATTCTCGGCGGGTCTTCCAAAGATCGATCGATTAACTCTCAGGAAACTTCGATTGGGGTAGCAAATTAGAAAACCCGGATTCTGGAAGGTCCAGCCCGTATATTGTAAAGTAGAAACCATTTATAGAGGTTTAAAGGGATAGATTTCCTAATAAAGTGTGGTCGCAAAACTTCATTTTCAAAATTCCTTGACTTTTCCCTGATTTTTCGCTGACCAATTTTCTCTTTCCCCTGGCCATTAATATTTGAAGACCAGCATTTTAATGTTGTAACATTTTGAACGTGGAATCTTTTATAAGTGGAATAAAACAATAAACTTCAGATTAAAATGATAAAATGCTTTGTGTAGACATTGAGATCGGGATTTGTAAGGGCTCCAGTGAGTTTTCCCTATTTCTGATCGGGTGCTAATTAGGAAAAATAGTTTGAAAACATTATATTAATCAACCAATCGACAATCTTCGGTCTGAGGTTTCGTTGGCTTTATTTTTTTTATTTTGATTACCTTCAACATAAATGAATAAAATATCAATATTTAATTACTAGGCGGAATTTTTTTACACGTATTATTTTTGTTAGAACTGGAAATTTTCAAGGTGAGAATATATTTTAATTTCTTTTCGCAATAAAAATTAAACGGGGAATAAAACTTCAGAGATGTCATTTATTTAAAGTTTGAGAAGACATGATGCAGTCTTCTTAAACACCCGAAAACTTGGCAAGGTTTTAACTGTACCTCAGGGAATCGAGCCAGGAGTCTAACTTTCGCGAATTATAATACAAAATACCATAACTATCGTCCTAATCACACTTTATTCTAACTGGTCCCCTCGAAACGAGATTGCGACTCTCGCCTTTGTGACTCTCGACTTCCAAATATCCGAAATGGCGTCATAAAAGGAAAACTCCCCATCGAGGTGAAACTGCCTTCGATAAGATGTTGCTATACAATTATTTTCGTGAATATTATATCTTGCAAGGATTATTACTTATCGATAACTAACTTCTTAGAAAGATTGAATTACTTTAGCCAAGGGGTTGACAACTCCTGAAGTCAGGTGTAGAGCAAGGGAACCAAATTCGGATCAGGGTCCAAATGCGGATCAATCTTGTTTTTTACCGTAAATTGAGATAATGATTTAAAGATTTTTTTGAAATCTTTAGCCCAACTAATAATTGCCAACCTTGAACTAAACTGTTGTAGGTGGCTACACTGCTTATACGAAAAAAAAATTTCTAAGTTGTGGCAACTTTGACATTTCTCAATGTAGTTGAGTTGGGTGAAATTACGGTGAGTGACAAATTCTCAATTATTGCAATAGATATTTATTTGATGATCATAAGAATTTAAGAGAATATTCATAAAATCATGAAGTTTCAGTAAATTAATAAGGTTCTGACGATCTTGTACTATTTCCAGAATGCGGCAAACATGTAAAGTAGTGATTCCATACCTAACCTTAAATTCTACTTAAGATTTTCGAAACTTATAAATTAATATTAACTCTTCTTTTTTCTGTTGGATGGTCAACATATTTTTATAAAAGTTTCGTAAGTCACTAATGTTATTAAATTTATTTGAAAAATGACGTAATTGTTATTAAACTTGTGATAAAAATTTACAAAAGTCAAAAGTTTTCATGTTTTTATAATTTGTATTTTGCAGTAAAGGAAACATAAGTAATAATCTGTTGCATTCGTCCATATTTATTTTACAAAGTAAATGTGATCACAGTTTCAAAACGAAACAACTTTTAATGAATTTGAATCCGTTTTATTATGGTCACACTTTTTTGAGAACTGATTTTTTAATTATTTTCTAATTCTTGTGACGTTTTTATGATTATCGATCAGCTGCACAATGTCCTTGCAAAATGCTCTTGAAGCAATTAGAGAAGAAAGACTTTCGATTCTAGTGCATTTATAGCGTTGAACACCGCATTAGAGTTCGGGCGCATGCGTTTGATCCGCATTAAGGCCCGGGCCCTAATGCGGATCAACAGCAATATTATTCGGAAAAAAAATTTCTTTAATTTTAATTACTTAAACTTATCTTCTAACATCTGCTTTTTAATAGAAAATTTAGTTCCAATCCTTTTTGACAATGATCCGCATTTGGACCCGGGGTCCAAATGCGGATCAAAATCATAACTTTACAAAAAATGTTCTCATGCTTTAAAAAATTAATTTTGAAAATCGGCACTTCGTGTTTTTGAAGCTAAAGGATCACCCTAATGTTTTCTATAAGAGAAATTCCTTTTGGATTAGAATTTTATTTTTAAAGAAGTAGTTTCTGAAACCTGATCCGCATTTGGTCCCCTCGCCCTACACTCTTAAAATGAACCAGTGAAATCTCCCAGATTTCTTGTGAAATCTCACTGACTGATTGTGAGATTTCACTGACTGATTGTGAGATTTCACTGATTCTCTCAGTGGAATTCCGTCATTGGTTGTACTTTCTGTACAACACTGATACAATACTGGTTGCACTTGTCGTACGCGCTGTCACCAGGTTCCTCCCCACTTTTAAGAAAAAGATATTATTTGCCCTGATAATTGCAGACAGGCCCCAAATGTTTATCACACAAACACAAGTACATAACAAAGTTCATTTTCACTCGAGAAATGCAAAGACACGACCGGCGACGTGCGCATATCGGACGAGGGGGTTCATGTCTCGGCCGCGTGGAGCGCTATGTCACTAGTTGAATCTATCATTTGGCGTCACTGGTATATTCAGTAACCCTATTTTAGTTAAGTCACTTATTGATTCACCCAGTCAAAGTGGAAAAATGACTGGTTCACCAGTGATAGTTCAAAACACTGATTCTACCAGTGACAATTCAACTAGTTCAGTTTAACAGAGGACGCTTGTAATGAAATCTCCTGAAGTCTTTTAAATTATCTGGAATCTTCTGAATCACTGAAAGTCACTTGAATTCATTTGAAATCACTTAAATGATCCTCAAGTAACTTGAATTCTCCTGAAGTCACTGGACTTCTCGTAGAACCTTCTAAAATATCTGAAGTCGTTTTAATCAGAGTGGCCACAAAACTGCATTATATTTACATTACATTTTTAATTACATTTTTATTTCATTACATTCTTAATTCATTATTTTCAGAGCCTGATTTACTTAAAAAAAGGGAAAAAGTGACCTATTTAAACTGAAAAAAGCCAAAGTGTGAGTAATCTCTCACCCGAAAAGTAACTAAAAGTGATTAATGTACATTAATAATATGACTACAGTTTTAAAATTTTTGTAACCATTCAAAAGAATTTGATGAAAAAGAATTCAGTTGAATTGGAAGAAGTTCAAAATTTTTTCTTTCAATTCCATTGATATAAGTAAAATTGGAGTGAATTTTGATGAATCCAAAGGAAATGAGAAGAATTCGATGACATTCATAAAAATTCAAGGTGAATTAAAAAAAAAACAAGTGAATTGTAAACAATCAAAAACTATGAAAAAATGCATTGAATTCAGTAAAATTGAAATAAAAACTTTTTACTGGAATGTTTGAAATCTCAACTGTAGTTTAAAAGATTTTATAACCAATAAAACAAAAAAATAATTTTTAATTCAAGAGAATTAAATAAATTCAAGAAAATTCAACAGAATATAAAAGAATTTAGGATAAATTAATAAGAATTTAGAGTGAATTCCAGATAATTTGCAAAAAATATTTAAAAATCTCTGCAAATATTTGAAACCTCATGAAATTTATCATGGGAAATTCATTAAAATACCTCAAGAGTTTTTAAAATTCCTTAAAATCGTTGAGCATTTAAAAAATCTTATAAAATCACTTGGAACCTTCTAAAATACTTTGAAGTCCCGTAAAATCTTTAAAATCCTTGGTAATTCCTTAAAATCGGTCAAATCTCTTGAAAATGTCTTGAAATTTTCTAAAAACCCCTACAATATTTTAAACCCTTTGAAATCCTTTTAAATTATTGAAATCAATTTTTAATTCCTTGCAATCTTTAAAAATTCTGTAAAATGTTTAAAATTCTTTGAAATTTGTTGAAATCCCTCAGAACTTTATGAATCTCATGTTTTTTTTCATGTTTTAGCAATTATCCAAGAAAATATAGTTATAAATAATAATTAATTGTTCAAATAATTTGTTCAAACAATTATGTTTGTTAAATTTAATTATTTTAACCTCGCTTTAAGTGAAAAGTGGACAAAAAGGTGGATATTCAAGAAAAAATCGCAACTTTCCGGCATTATTCGAAAATAATATTATTGAAAATAATAATGATACATTGTCCAAACAATTAGGTTTATTGAATTCAATTAGTTATTACCTCACTCCAAGTGAAAAGTTGACAGAAAGTGGAACATTTCAGAAAAAGCCGCAACTATCTACCATCATTATAAAAAAGACAGTTATAAACAACAATAACTTGTGTAAACAATTATGTTCGGTAAATTAAATTAATTTTTACATCGCTTTACGTGAAAAGTGGACGAATTTGTAAATTTCAGAAAAAAACGCATTTTCCTAGCATTATAATAGAATAAGATAGTTATAAACAATAAGTATTTGTTTGAACAGTTATTTTTGTAAAACTGCATTTATTATTATCTGACTTTAATTTGAGAACTAGATAAAAGTGGAAAATTATTGAAAAAACTGCAACTTTCTAGCATTATTTTAAGAAAATATTATTATAAATGATAATAAATTGTTTTAACTATTATTCCCGTTAAATTCAATTGACTATTGACTAAAAAGTTGAAAACAAGTTGAAAAATTCTGAAGAACCGCGACCTTCTAACTCTATTATAAGAGAAAAATGCTAAAAAATATAATAATTTGTGTAAACAATTTATGTCAACATGTAATTATTAGTAGAAAAAATTATTTTATGTTTTAAAAACAATTTGTAATAAAGAAACAGCAACAAAGTTATGATTAGCGCCAGAAACTCGCAAAACCCAATTTTTCTGCTATGGGCTTTTTTGGGACCTTATAAAACAGACTTATGGGGGTGATATTTAAAAAGTAATTATTCATATGCACATTCTATAGCTAATTGTGAAGAGGGATGTTAAGTTTCAACTCAATTTACCTAATAGTGACGACTCTGAATAAAATTTACAAAAACGTATTTTTTTCTTATGGGAAATTCTTATGGCTTCAAGCAAATTTGGGGGCGATGTGTATAGAAATCAGAAAAAAAATCAAATGCATTTTTGGACCACGCTAGTGACACCTCGGAAAGAGTCCAGATGTCAAGCCATTTCGAGCACGGATAGCACTCGGATGGGTGACCATCTGCGACGTACGACCAGGTTTTGTATTTTTGCATTTTAACTAATAACAAGCAGGATGTTTGACGCGGAGGATGATTGTGTGCATTCGATGGGTAAGGTCGAATCTCTGCCTACAAACGCAACTATGGAAAACCCGGCTAAATTCAAAAGATAGTTTTCTGCAGTTTTCCTCTCCTCTGGCCAAACGTCCAGGCGAATGCGAGTACTCCTAATAAAGTTGAATGCAGCTACGGATTGTCAGTGGTGGTGATTAAATTCATGCAGTGATTTTAAGCACACCTTAGAAGAAGAAAATTTTGCACAGCTCCATATCCAGTGAAATAGAGTCGTCTGGCGGTATATGTACACAGGCTAAAGGACTTGAATGATCCTTTAGCAGCGAGGGTGCCTCGTGTGAAGACCTCTGTTTCAACGGGGTTTTAAAATAAGAAAGGAATAGTGCAATAAGTTTTACCACCAGTGCTATGGGAGCTAAATGGACAAGCCTTGAAAGACAATAATAATAGCCCTAACTTTCGAAAAATTAAATTCAAAAAATTATATAATTTTTTGGAACATAAATCTTATGTTTTAATAGTTCAAGAGTATAAAATTTCAGAAAAAATGAAGATGGAAAACTTAGATCGAAGAAAGAACATCCAAACTGAATAACATTGTAATATCGAATTCCACGATTCGCCCCTTCATGTATTATTGGATTCTCAAGGAATGTAAATCGACTGAACATTTGTCAGAAATAAGAGACAAATATGACAACCCTCATACAAATATATCTATCAAATTTGCCACAGATTCTTCAAGGAATTTCTCTTGCTTTGAGATGCAATAATAAAAATATCTCAGTATCGGTTTCGACAAGTAATTCCTCATACAAGCTTACTAAGACAGAAGTGACCTACATATTTATTGTATATTAAGTGATTCAATCTGCATATATTTTTGACAAAATATTGGGAATAACTAGAAAGTATAAATAAATGGTTCGTACATTCATTATATCATAACAAGGTAATGTCAATCAGGTAAATGAGTATCATCCATTGCAAGACTTTATTTTTCATTCCAGAACCTAATACGATTTTGAATTGAAAACCTTCCAATTCAAAAACATTTTAAATTAGGAAAAAGTTTTAACAATAGCAAATATTTTGAATGGAATTAACAGGAATTAAACTTGTATAATTCCTAAATAAAAGCGTTTAAAATTGAATAGTTTAAAGTTAAAAGTGTTTGAAATTGAAAAAAAATGTTATCAGAAGCTCTCAAATTAAGCAAAATTCAAAGAATCAGTTTATTATTATTGGTATTAAAAATTTTCATTCAAAAAAAATTGATAAAAAAAAATGAGGATGCTCATTTTTCTCTCAGGCTTAATATAGTTACAGCCCAATATATCTTATATTGGGCAAAACCTAGTTTTTTACCCTATAATCCATAGACTGGGTTGCATCCAAGTGAATAATGGTGGAAATACAGCTTAAGGTGGGATATGAACCACCAGGACCTCGATAAGAGTAGGAGAGAGTGGAGCAGGTTCGATCACAGGGCAAGTCCGATCATTAACGATTTCTTAAAATGTCGTTTATATTTTTAAATGGAATTCCTGCCAAAAGTTAGTTCCTCTAGTGACCTTACTTCACACAAGTGAACGTGGCACGCATGTGGTATCGCTAGTTGTAATCGGTAACGTAACCGTAATTGTTGGAAAATTTGAAAAAATTGTCCTCCGAGAAATTTTACGAAGTAGTTTGCCATATCGCACCCGTGTTTTGGAATAAATAAATTTTTGTTGTCCCGTAAGTATATGGACAATTCTTTTGTTGGGTACGTTAGTTTCACACACATTTTTCCAAATAACTTTTTTTGTTTATTTTTTTAGATATTCGGGCTTTAGTCTATTCAAAGGCAATAAAAAGTCCTTCAAAATGAGCATTTAACTGAACAAATTTTCAATAGAATTCGAAAAATTACAATTTCAGAAGCATTGGAACGTTACACGTTTGCGGACACTGCATTTGACTTTGTTAAACATTTCATGAAAACTCAGCTCTCCTAACCAATATTTGTTGTTGACTCTTCCACATTTTGTTTTCAAGGGTTCAAGTGATAATATGGTAGGTCATACAGATTGAAAAAAAAAATCATGAACACTTTTATAAATAAATATGTAGCCTTGGTTACGTCACACGTGGCGATAGCTGCTTCGAGGTTGTAATGAGATGGAAATAGGTAAACAAATAATGCAACATACTGTGAACAACATAATTATAATTCAATTCTCTAACTCCTTAAATAAAAACAATCTTAAAAATGAATATATTGTATCATAAACAAACATTTGTTCATTGATCTAGTAAGCGAGTTAATACTTATAAATTTTTGCTAAGGATAATTTTTTGATGTTTTTTGATGATGATAATTTTTTGTCCTTCAAAAAACAATGAGATTTTAAGTGTTTCTTAGATTTTCTAATCGGTGGAGACACTTGCAATATATTCAAATCAATTTCAATGACGATGTCAGTGAAAAAAAAATGTTTGCACGATTCCCGATTTTTGGAGAATTGTCCATATACATGTCCTAATATTCTTACATTGACCTTTTTTTGAAAAATTGTTATTTCAATTTCTAAGCGCATTTGCAATTTGTTCATCACTTGTGGGGCACGTTTGATCAGTGTTTGTGGGGCAAGTTTGATCAACTTTATGTTGTAGATGCTTTATTTTTTTGATTGTTTATTACTAATTTTTCACACTGATATGTCATGTTATCGATTTTAGATTTGATAAAAATAACATACAAGCACAATTTATTATTGTTTGATGTTTACAATTGATTGTTATTACTGATTTACATTTCATTTTGTATAGTTATATGTTCAGCTATCTTATGTCATTTTCAACCTGAAATATTTTTAAAAAGTTCTGTAACAAATTAAGCAATTTTCGAAAATTATTTCATTTCATTTACAGACTTTCAGTATGGTGCGGACTTATAGGAGAAAAACTAATCGTGCTTAATCGACAGTCTAGTGAGTAACTTGATCGAAGAACGGCAAAAAGAGAAAAATTCGAAAACGAAATTTGGGAAAAACATGCCTGTATCTGAAAAACGTAAAAAATCAAAAAATTAATGGTAATACTACAAGTAATATTTTCAACTAATCTATTGCTAAATTTGGTTTGTACATTGATCGAGCTTTTTGCACTGACTGCTTCGAGCAAACGAGACGTTAGAGTAAATGTTATTGAAAATTAATTACTAAAAAGTATTATGAAAAAATATATATATATATATCGATTATGTATAATGTAGAGGGATGTTTACTCGTCATTTGACCACAATGACATAAAAACAATTGTTCAATTTCTTAGAAAAAAGTTTGTTTAAAAAAAAGTGATCGAACCTGCCCCACTCTCCCCTACGTAAAAAAATTTCCAGATGCACCGACTCAAGGATCGAACCCCGGACCCCTAACGTGAAGTCCGGGTGCCTAACCGCCTGAGCTACCACTATTATTATTAATATTTTTAAAATATATAATTGGACGATTGCAATAAAAAGGATTTCAAATTTCATCATTTCTAGTTCAAAGCGTTCAAAATTTAAAAAAATTTTTTGAATTCAAGAATCTCGGAATTGAATGTCAGAAATAAATGTTCGAAAATAGGAGAATTTGAAAATGATAAAAATTGAATATTTCTAGACTAGAATGTTGAAAATTGGATAATTTAATATTTGAAGGAAAAATTGAAAACAAAATTGAATGTTTCAAAGTTCAAGGCTCTGAAATTCTGGTTTTTTAAATTGTTTAAAATAAAAAGATTATAATTTAACATTAAAATTGATAAGAAAATTTTTTCTAAAATCAACGTATATACACCAACGTATATACGTATACGTATATACACAACGTATATATCACCGTCATTTTCATCGTTCAAAATGGAGAAAAAATCAATTATAAACCTTTAAAATTGAATTATTCTAAAAAAAACGTTCAAAATGAAAAGCAATTTTAAATAGGACACGTTTAAAATGTAAAAAATTTCTATACTACGAAACGCTGATAATTAAGAGAATCCGAACCTCATGTAAAACTTGTAAGAAATTTAGTCACCAAGAACTGTGATATTAAAACTTTTGTATACTTGAACCCTTTAAATTTTCAATTATTCTAAGTAAATTTAAAGCGTTTAAAAATTAAAAATTTTCAAACTGGTACCTATAATTTTTGAAATTCTTCCATTTTAATTTTAATTGCAAAATTAAAACTTATCCAAGGAAAAAATTGAAAATTAAGCGTTCATCATGAAACTTCAGAATTATAAAATTGTAACCATTCAAAATTAAAGAAATTATTCAATTACTGAGGTATCAATTTCACATCGTTAATATTTATCTATATTGACTTTTGACAACACAATTTCTAACTTTTTTTGGTAGAAACTTCATCTTCTTTGGTTAAAAACGCAACAATTTTGTTGAAAATGAATCTAATTTGGTCTGGGTATTCAAGTATTTTGCTGAAAATTCTTTTTTTTTAATTCAACTGTTTTTCATTTAAATTTTAGGCACTTTTTTGGTGAAATATCAACTATTACATTTGTGGAAATAGAAAATATTATATTTTTTGTGAAAATATCAAATATTATATTTTTCGTTGAAAATTCATCTTTTTAGATTGAAAGTTGAACTACTATCTTAAAAATTCTCTTTTTTATTGAAGATTCATAATTTTAGTTCAAAATTCAGCTCTTTGGTTAAAAATTACTTTGTTGAAAATTAGTTTTTATTCATCAAAATATTAATTCTTGATCTGGAGAGTGAACTATTTAGTTGAAAATTAACCTTTTTCTTGAAAATTCTTATTTTTAAGTGGAAAATTCAACTGTCTTAGAGAAAATTGGTCTTTTTGGTTCGAAACTTCAACATCTTGGCTGAATTTTTTACTTTATTGACTGTAAGCTCTTTCTTGATTGAAAATGTAACTCTTGTTGGAAATTCTTCTTTTTTATTAAAAAATTCACCTCTTTTAGTAGAAACTTCATCCTTTTTGGTTGAAAATGCAACTGTTTGGTTGAAAACGAATCTGTTTCTGTATTTTTTGGTTAAACTCGACTGTTACATTTTTTGTGGAAAAAGAAACTATTATATTTTTTGTGAAAATATCAAATATTATATTTTTCGTTTAAAATTCACCTTTTTAGTTTGAAAGTTGAACTACTATCTTAAAAATTCTCTTTTTTATTGAATATTCATAATTTTAGTTCAAAATTCATCTCTTCGGTTAAAAATTGAAGTACTTCGTTGAAAATTAGTTTTTATTCATTAAAAGTTAATTTTTTAACTAGAAAGCGAACTTTTTGGTCGAAAATTAACCTTTTTGTTAAAAATTCGTATCTTCAAGTGGAAAATTCAACTGCCTTAGAAAAAATTGGTCTTTTTGGCTTGAAACTTCAACATCTTGGTTGCATTTTTTTTTCTTTATTGACTGTAAACTCTTTCTTGATTGAAAATGTAACTCTTGTTGAAAATTGTTCTTTTTTATTCGAAAATTCACCTCTTTTAGTAGAAATTTCATCCGTTTGGGTTAAAAATGCAACTGTTTGGTTGAAAACGAATCTGTTTCTGTATTTTTTGGTTAAATTCAACTGTTTTTTATTTCAATTTAAAATTGTTTTTGGTTCAAAATTCATCTCTTAGGTTAAAAACTGAATTACTTTGTTCAGAATTCGTTTTTATTCATTGAAAATTAATTTCTGTACTGAAAATTGAACTGTTTTTTGAAAATTGACATTTTTGTTGAAAATTCATATTTTCGGTAATTTTATATTTTAATTAATTTCCTCAAAATTCGTCTTTTTTGGTAGAAAATTAATCTAGCTCGTTGAAAATTCAGCTAATTGGTTTTTAAATGTATGTATTTGTTTAAAATTTATCTATTTTGGTAGAAAATTAATCTTTTTGTTTGAAAATGATCTCATTGGTTAAAAGATCAACTATCTGGTTAAAGATTCACCTTTTCGCAGGAAGATGGTCCTTTTAGCTTGAAATTTCAACATTTTGAATTAATTTTTTTTATTGACTGTAAAATCTCTCTTGGTTAAAAATTATTCTTTTTGATTTAAAAATTTAGCTGTTTTAAGATTTGATCTTTTTTGGATAAAAATGCATCTGTTTTAGTCAAGGATTCAACTATTTTGTTGAAAATTCGTGTTTTTTGATTCAATTCAACTGTTTTTTTATTTAAAATGAAAATTTTATTTTTCTTTCAATATCAACTATTACAACTGTTGTCTCTTATGAGCCTTTGTCTTGTGTATCTATTAAATAGAGACCTATCAAAATAGTAAAGGGAATCGATACGATGAGGGGTTGTAAATTTGTAAATCGAGATCGAGCCAATTTTCTGATATAGTATCCTGATAAAACGGACAGGCGACACCACATGTTTGGCGTAATCACCTAGCAACGATATGACTGGATGTATTAATTATTGAACAGTCTAGCTGCAAAAGGGCCGCAATATACGCAAAACAGGTGAAGGGTGCAATAAAAGGCTTGAGGGAGGGCGGATTATCGCCTCTTTTTATAGATACCTGACATGAGATAATTGCTCTTTTAAATATTGCATTTTTATATAGCCGATCAACCGTCGACGATATGCGTTTCTGCACGCCTTCGATTAAAACGCACATTCAACGTAAACTACTTTTTTATTATTGCATATCCAATATGCTTTTTTATACAAGCAAACATTTTCCCTGCTGCGTTTTACTTTTTTAATACTTTTTTCCGCTCTGTCGAATAAACTATCGAAATATCTGTCGAATTCATTTATGTCGAATTTGATCATTTCATTTTTTTGCTTCCTCCTAGAGGAAGCTTTGTAATGGTAACATTTTTCGAAATTTTTAAAGTCATTTTATTGAACCTTCCCCAATTTAAAAATTTCTAATACAATGTTCTAAGCAATTGTCCGGATGTGTGTGTGTGGATGTGTCGATTAGTGGATGTCACACTTTTATGTGAACACGATAACTTGAAAACGGTCGCAGATAAATTGATGAAATTTGGAGGGCTTATTTTCCCGACTAATATATTGAAACTGTCCGAAGGATTTCTGAAAATATTTGTTTCATTTTTTTTAACACTCAATAATATTTTAAAAATCGGTTTTTTATAGTAAAACTTTTTTCATTGACATAATTCAAAGTTGATGCAAGAATATAAAAGATTCATTGGTTCGAGACGAATCGATTGACCTATACTATCAATATATTTTATTAAAGCGTAGGGAAGTTATGGTAATTTATATATTT
>CAKNYM010053111.1:1880-19166 GCA_932195095.1 Andricus curvator
CTCCTCCTCCTCCTCCTCCTCCTCCTCCTCCTCCTCCTCCTCATCACTCTCTATTCTTTATCGTATCCTCATCATGCTCATCCTTCTCGTCCTCTATTCTTCCACATACATTTTAATAGTTTATTTAACTTGATTTAGGATAAATCAAGATTCAACAGGGAAATCGTGATTACAACTACAAGAAAAAGCAGCATATCCTGTGGTGGCGCACTCTATGATAATCTTTGCTAACCCCAGGTTCCCGTTTCAGTGAAACAAAGTTTCGTCTACTAAGTTGGAACATTTGAATCAACTGTATATCCATTATTCTGTTAACCAGAAATCCTTGTCACTTTAAAAATGGATTTATTTAATATACGTAATCAATACTTCATTCAGCATTTTTAGTATTATTTAATTAAATTTCTATATCATTAAATGTTGATTTAAGAGTTCTAGAAAGTAGGTGTTCATGTTATCCCTAGATCATTGTATTATTTTTTAATGTTTGATTCGCAGTATTCTTGCATTAGATTTTAATGTTGCTGAATTTATTTCATCATTCATGGTACTTTATTTCCATGTTTCAAGTAAGTAAATTGAATATTTTTAGCAGATTACTCTATTATGCGAAAGATGATTTCAACGTTTCTCACAGTTCATTATAATATTTATGTAGCTGATTTTATAAATTCTAACAAGAGCATTCGAATTATATGTTTTTTTTCATCCCAAAATAGTTTAATCAATATTATTAAAAAATTATTACGTGGCTACCAGGTATTAATTGCTAATAGATTATGTGACATCTGAGTTATATCGATTTAAGATTCTAAATCTCTTACTGTGATCCACTGGATGTAATAAGGTCTCTTAAGAATCTGTTGGTATTTTTCAAGATTCATGCATAATTTGTATATGGTTTGATTCATTTGCAGAGGCATGCTGTGAGATTTATGATTATTTTTTTGAGTCGCTCAATCACAAAGCCGTCTGAAATCTTGCAAATGTTACAAAATTATTATTATTTTTTTTTTTGCAATACATAGCTCTCTCTCTCTCTCTCTCTCTCTCTCTCTCTCTCTAGCTTACACATACACACATGCTTCATACCTTGCTGTCACTTTATTGGGAGTTGATTTTTTAGAATATAAAAATTAATTTAGTCTATAGCTTATAAGTAAATTACATCACATGGTTCTCTCTTGCACATACTTCACTCATATTATTATTTATCCTTTCTTTTCTTCATCATAAGAAGGTGTTTCGTGGACTTTCTTGAAACAGCTTCTTCTGTATTTAAAACCCATTGACGTTTATGTTTAAACTAATGAGATGATGTCATAAATGTTAGTTTGAATAGAAAAACTTCGTTTCTGTTGTAATAAACATTCACCTAACTCCTCCAAATTGTCATATCAGCTCTCGTTCCAGCACTTATTTGGATGCTTCTTTGTCTTGGTTGGATTTATACTTTTTCTATGGTATATTCATCATTTTTATTGTTACGTATGATATAATAAGAGTAAAATATTTTTAAAAAATGAGTTCCTTCTCCTTTTTCTTTCGTAGAAAGCAATATATGCATTTGTATTCATAAATCAGAATTCTCCACTATACATATACGTATTACCATCTCTGCTATTAATCTTCCTTACATATCCTGAACATTTTCAAATATGAATATTATTTCATTGATCATACAATTTTCACTGAAAAGCCATTATCGAACAAACCACTATTCTTTTAATATATACATTAATTCAACTGTCTTTCAGTAGTGTCCATTCAGCAAGCTCTTCCAATAAACCGAACACACATTGAATAATTATGCATTATTATATATCCTCAGATTATTATTATTATGAAACTACATGTAGAATGTTTTTGAAACTTTTTCTAGAAAAGCTGCTTAGACAAATTTGACACTTACAATTGCGCAATATTATTTTGTGACCATCTGTGGAATGGTCTTGATGTCGGTAAAGTAGAGATGCACCTTCCTTTTGGAAAAGTGACTCAGTAACCCTCTTGTATTAGTGGTCCAATATCTTGCATCTAAATACATAGATTTGGCTCAATAGCCCTCTCGTGAAAAAGTGGTTCTGTCTCCCTGGTTCAGTACCTCTCTTGTATCAATGTTGGTAAGGTAGGAATTCAGGATGATGTTATCAAAATATTTCAGAAACCAAAGATATTTTACCTAGATGCGGCAAGGGTCTAGTTAGGCCACATGTCACGAGGGCGGCGCTACCTTCACTTTTGTGGCTTCGGCTTTATTCGGTACTTTTCGGCTAAATTCGGCATTGCCGCTTCGTTTAAAGGCATTGTTTCGACCACATACCGCAAGGCGGCGCAATAAACGTCGAGCGGGAATTTAAAAATTTTGCATTATTATGAATTATTTATGTATATTAAAGGACTGAAACGGACTTTTTCCTATTTTGAAATATTTGTAGTACAGATAATTTACTCTTATGACTGAAAAAGAAAAAAATATCCTATAATATAGGACTTAATAAAAAATTAAGGAGTCATTGAATATAATAATGAATTCAGCATTTTATTCATTACGAACCTATAAATGATAGGACAATTTTACCATTGGACAATAAATTGCACATTTTTTCAATTTTCTCATTAGATATTAGTATTAGAATAAAAAATATGATGAATAATAAAAAAATTTCAAAATTAGATGCCGAGTACACAAATTAACGTAAAAAATTCTCGAAAATACAAAGTGAGGAATAATAAAATGTTAGGGCTTTAATATAACGATACAAGATTTTTAATTGTCGAAAAATAAAAATCCCCAATTTAAAAATATCCGGAATTATAATTTAACGAATTATATAATTTTTGAATTATACAGTTAACGAAATATTAAATTCCCATACAATTTGCAAATTTTCGAAATTCAAGATTTGACGAAAATAAACAATTAGTTATTAAAGAAATATTAAATAATAATAATTTATTTTTGTCAATATTAAATTTCGGGAATTAACAAAATTTGTACAATTTAATAATTGGACAATTATATAGTTCCGTAAATTTTAATTTTGGATATTATTGAGATTTTTAGTTTTGCGGTAAATTTAAAATCCTGTCATTTTAAAAGTCAGAAATTTTATAATTCATGAAATTATATTTCCGGAACCCGTTAATTTGTGTATTTATTATCTCTTCACTTTTTATTAGTCCCTCCATAAATAATTAATTTAATAAATTAGGATTTATCGTTAGTTTTCGCACAAATCCTTATAAAGGTTTCCAAAGATTATTGAAAAGAAAAAATTATAACGTCAGTGGAGATGTTTGAGAAAAAATTATTTTTTGAAGAGGGAACCTATTGAAATTTTATTTTTAATTTCTAACTTTCTTCTTTTTTCTGGTAATCGATCTTTTTTGCGCGAATTTACTTACTTACATAATGATTTATAATAAATTGTATAATTTGTTATTACAATTGTAATTAAATTATTTAGCGATTTCATACTAAATTTTTGTATTCAAAACTAAAATGTTCAATCAGTAAAACTTTAATTTTGACTTTTGATTCTCTTCACTTTAATTCCATTTTTACTTCTTATGATGTTTCCTTGAATATTCTATTTAAAATTGTACAAATAGACATGTCTATTTGTAATTCTATATTGAAGAATTTTAGTTTGGTTAGAAAATACTTTAGGTTAAAAGTTTTGAACATTGAAAAGTTGAATAGCCGGGAATTTGTTTCTTAGGGTTACTTTTTACGAAGAAAAATTTAAAAAATTACTAAATTTGGACAAAAATAATTATTAAATGCTCTTTTCATTTTTTTTTTGTTGGAAAATTAATTTGAAAATAAAAAAACGTTACAAAAAAGGCAGTCGGTAGGAGTTATAATTTTTTATAAATCAATTTTTGAATGTTGAACTTTGCTGATATTTTTGCTAAATATCGAATACAAAAAATAATAATTGAAAAACATTACGAAAATACAAATTTTCCGAAACTCTTAAATTCTCGACATTTATATTGGACAAAATTTTAAATTGGCGAAAATAATTTATTATTATTAATTATAATTAAAAAATTGATATTCGGAAATTTTCAATTTCGGAAAAAAACGGAAAATTAAATAATTCTCGAATTTTTTCACAGAATATATCTATGTACATTTATTATTTAGGAATGATTTTATTTTTTCTGGAATCTTACACTTCTGGTGAGAGGGCTGAGTAAACTGTACAGTTTATTGTTTTTTTCAATAACAGTACTATAGAATTAAGAAACTAATAAAAAATTTGTTATATTTGTTAGAAAAAGATACTTTTGTAACTTCACGGTTGAAACTAAGAAGCAATCGACCATTTATTTTCATATATTTATAATTTGTATTAGTTAGGCTAATTTGTATATAATTACTTACATAAACATTTATAAAAAATTCTATAATTTGTTATTACAATTGTAATTAAATTATTTAGCGATTTCATGATAAAGTTTCTTATGCAAAACTAAAACGTTGCATCAGTAAAAATTTAATTTCGACTTTTGATTCTCTTTACTTTAATTCCATTTTTACTTGTTGTGATGTTTCCTTGAATATTCTATTTGAAATTGTACAAATAGACATGTATATTTGTAATTCTACATTAAAGCATTTTAGTTTTGTTAGAAAATACTTTAAATGAAAAGTTTTGAACATTGAAAAGTTGAATAGCCGGGAAATTTTTTCTTAGGGTAACTTTTCACGAAGAAAAATGACAAAATTAAAAAAAAATTAATACATTTATGTACATTACATTACATAAATTTGGAGAAAAATAATTATTCAATGCTCTTTTCAATCTTTTTTTGGTTGGAAAATTAATTTCAAAATAAAAAAAAAACGTTACAAAAAATGCAGTCGGTAGGAGTTATAATTTTTTAGAAATCATTTTTTGAATTTTGAACTTTGCTTTGTGAAAAGAAACTCTTAGATTTCAGCAAGCACTCTGAAAATATTTAAAAACAATTGCCCACGATTTTTATGATTTTTATTTAAAGTTAATCCAAAGAAATAAAATTTTAAATTGCAGAAAAATATTAAAGCACGTAAAAAATATAAGAAAAAATAAATTTTAAATAGAAACATTGATGAAAAATAAAAGTACCGAATAATAAATGCCCGAATTTTAATATTTCAGAAATCCAAATTTATCGAATTCTATCATTTCAAAATTATTCAATTAACGAATTATTAAACTAACTTAAATTTTTTAATTCGCGAAATTTAAATTTCAGTAATTAGTAAATTAATGAATTAATATCTGAAATAATTACAAATTATTTTATCAATATCGATGTGCTAGATACTTCAATAAGAAGTTTGAAATATTTAATAAATTATTTGCCTGATTATTTATTTAATTATTTACATTAAAATATATTTTCCGCAAATTTTGATTTCTGAATCTTAATTATTTAGGGAATTTAATAATTTGTTACTTTTATAATTCGTTTATTATATAATTTGAAAATTATATAATTCAACTTTCAATTTTGGAAATTTTAAAATTTGAGAATTTATAATTCGATATTTCTATTCTTCGTCAATTTATTTATTCGGTATTACCGGTTATTCCCTTAATGTGAAGCAGTACCAAATAAAAAAGTAAAATTTAAAAAGGTTTCAATTCGGAAGTAGTTTTTTTTTCATTTATATTACAAGACTTCCAATTATGCAATATTGAAGGGTGTCACGGCATAACCGTGTAAGTGCCACTTTTTTCAAAACACGTTTTATTGGTTTAAAAATTCTCTGAAATTCCACCGCACATTTTGATGAAAAAAATTTGAACTTTGAAATTGTTTAAACAAATTGTTTACCAATGCGAGATACGGAAAAAATAATAGCGCCATTCGATTCTGCGGAAAAAATTACATGAGGAGCATACATTGGACAATTTTTTTCCTACCCAAATTGTGGTGACACATAAAGAAACAATAATTGTTTATTTATACTACCTCACCAATTGGGTACATAACAAATTTTCGAAAAGCATAATCTTTATATAATTTTTTCCGAAGAATCGAATGGTGCCGTTATTTTTTTCGTATCTCGCATTTTTAAACAATTTGTTTAAACAAAATAAAACAAATGTTTAAAAATGCGAGATAAGGAAAAACTAATAGCGCCATTCGATTCTGCGGAAAAAAATACATGAAGTCCATGTATTGGACAATTTTTTTCCACCCGACTTGCTATGCAGTATAAATACAAATTCTATAACATTTAATTGTTTATTTATACTTCGTCACCAATTGGGTCCATAAAAAAATTGCGAAATGCATGTCATTGATGAAGAATCGAATGGTACTATTATTTTTTCCGAATCTCGCTTGTGAAACAATTTGTTTAAACAAAAATGGTTTGAAGAATTTAAAAATAATTTTTTTTCTTGAAAGGACTTCTATTACTTTTTATGCTATTAGAAATTCAGCCTAAAAAAAACAATAAAAAAAAATAAAATTCCGATGGACTTACACGGTTTTGACCGCAGTCGACTTTTGACGCTATGTATCTCGAAAAGTATTAACATTTTTTAAATTTTGTTTATTGAGATCTGTAGAGCTCCATCAAATCTCGAATGTACTTTATCATTTTTTTTTCCATTTTTGAGAAGGTTTTTTCTCTCTCCTGAAAAATTTATCTCGATGGATCTTCATGCTTTTGCCGCGACACCCTTCAATTGCAAAAATTCTGCTTCAAATTTAATTAAAAAATTAAATTAAACATTTCTGGTAAATAATCTATATATGCTGATCTACGTAAATTTAATATTTTACTGCGGTATAAAATTCCATTTATTTCTATCCATTGATCCTCTAAATCTTCTGCTCACTCACGAAGTACATAATTCAAGTCATAGTATACTTCCTGGATATTCGTGGGCTCACTCATTCTCATCATTGACGGTGACTCATTCACGCGCTTTGACGCGGTTGCTATGGAAACAATGAAAAGTTGTAGAGGGCAGCACCTCGATATAGGCGAAAAATAGTGAGCTATATATTTTCGGCGTCCCCACTCCTGACCCTTGCCGCATCTAGGTAAAATATCTTTGCAGAAACTTAGCACGGACGTGAACCACTTTAACTGTCAAATGTTCTCTAATAATATATCTTAAAGTTCTAGAAGTTTTTCTAGACTGCAGAATGGTTTTCACGAATTATTTGCACACTAAATAAAGACAGGAATTTTTAGTTGAATATGTTATCTATAAGGAAGCAATAAATCATCCTTGTTTTTCTTGCAATAACTATATGACGCTGTATAAATTGTCAGGACAATGCAAAATATAACCTTAAAAGTATCTACGCAACATTCTTTAGATAAGAAATAACCTTGAAGCTGTATGAATTCAGAATTGCGCAATATTATTCTTTGATGTCATCAGGACCCTCTTAGAATATATATCCAGAGTCCGTCTTGTAAAAGTGGCTCAAAAGTGAGATCCAAAGTCCGTCTTTTAATGCGTATCCAGACCCCATCTTACTTTTTGCTTCAGAACCCAGCTTTACCCATCTGATTTATGATTGAAAATTTCGAAATATTTGATTATATTTATTTTGTATTTAGCTTGTTTTTTATACATTTATTTTTAATTTTCAACGTGTATTAGGCAAAACTGGCCTTTCCAAATAAGTGAGTAAGCCTGGAATAAAATGCATTCTGTATTATCTCTCTTTCGAGCCTCGAAATTGTTTGCAGTATCTTATTTCATGTAACACGTCGAGAGGTTGACGGACCTAGCATATGACAAAAGAATGATTATTTATCAAACGTTGTGGGTTGACTATGGAATCAAACTTTTATGAGCAGTAAAAACAAGTGATCTCTAGAGAACGAAAACAGGGACTAATGAAATTTATGCAGACACGGTCAGTGCATCAAATGTTTTCTAAAATCAAAACGTTTAAACACATCTGAACATTATCTCGAGTCCTCGCTCGCTACTCGATACTAGAATAAAGCAATAAGAATCCCGAGCATATGACCCTACTCGAAGAAATGCTTTATTCCTTTAGATACTCTTTTACCTATATTATTCGATTGGCTTGAAATATTTTTTAATTTTAATTTTTTTATCTTCCTCTTTATCCTTGAGTTCTAGAAGATTCTACATTATAATCAACACGTTGGGATATAATTTTTTGCAACGCAAAATGTAATGTGTCATTGAAAATAACCTTGAACTTGTTTACGAAAAATGGCGCAGTATAGTTTGATGATGTCATCAGGAATATTCTAGAAACTAAGCACATAGCTCTTTTTATAGACGCTTACCCCCTCTACCATTTTTCTGGAGACTTTTGCACAATGTTGCCAGATATTGCATCATATGATGCAACAAAGTTCTGGAAGATTCTACATTATAATCGACACGTTTGGAATATAATTTTTTTTGCAACGCAAAATGCAATGTGTCACTAGAATAACCTTGAACTTGTTTACGAAAATTCTTTCCAGAAATTTCGCAGTATAAGTTGATGATGTTATTAAGAATATTCTAGAAACTAAGCACTACAGCTGTAGAATATCGGTAAGGTAGGTTTTTATGGTTTCTGATAGTAAATATATCTACCTCTTTATTTCAAAGTTCTAAAACGATTCAACATTGTAGAAAAAAATTTGACCGCAGAATTAAATTATTTAGACAGAAAGCAATAAATCATCCTCGATTTCTATAAAACTATATTATACAGTAGCTTTAGTGGATGTTTGAAAATTTCAAAATATTTGCTTTGTATTTAGGTTATTTTTCTTATAAATTTAAATCTTCAACGTGTAATAGGCAAAACTGCCCTTCCTAAATAAGAGATGAAAAAGATGATGAAAAACGAGCATATATCTGTGAATAAAAAAGTTATGTGACCTCATATCATGTGTCGTTAAGAAGCGATAAGTCTCGGACAGTGCACTCTTAATATATATAAGTTAAAGCACGTGTGAAAAAGCTTGGAATAAAATGCACGCTGTATTATCTCTCTTGAGTCTCGAAATTGTTTTGCAGTATCTTATTTCATGTAACACATCGAGAGGTTGACTGGACCTAGCATATGGCAAAAGAATGAATATCAAACTGTGCGGGTCGACTAAGAAAGCGAACTTTTGCGAGCAGTAAACAGAACTGACTGGACATTATCTCTCTAGTCCTCGCTCGCTACCCGATACCAGAATAAAGCGATAAGGATCCTGAACATATGACCTACCATAAGGAATCCTTCAGACACTTTTTTACCTATATTATTATTCAATTGACTCAAAATATTTTGTTATTTCTAATTTTTTTATCTTCCTTTTTATCCTTGAGTTCTAGAACGTTCTACATTATAATCGACACGTTTGGAATATAATTTTTTGCAACGCAAAATGTAATGCGTCATTGAAAATAACCTTGAACTTGTTTACTAAAAAATGCTTTTCAGAAATGGCGCAGTATAATTTGATACAGTCATCAAGAATGTTCTCTAATAGTAATATATCTACCTCTTTGAGTTATAGAAGGTTCTAGACTGCATAAGAATGTTTCTCACGAATTATTTGCGCACTGAATAAAAGACAGGAATTTTTAGTTGAATATGTTATCTCTAAGGAAGCAATAAATCATCCTTGTTTTTCTTGCAATAACTATATGACGCAGTAGAAATTGCCAGGACAAAGCAAAATGTAACCTTGAAAGTATTTACGCGAAAAATGCTTGAGATAAGAAATAACCTTGAACCTGTTGTTACATGAATTTAGCTGGCACAATTGCGCAATATGACTGTGACGTCATCAAAGGAATGTTCTAGAACGGTCTCGATGTCAACCTCACACAGACACACGCACACAGGCTTACCTCACACAGACACGCACTAATACTAATCAGGCCAGAAACCCCCTTACTTATCTACTCTAAACGATATTGTCGTTTTCGATTCTGACGATTTTCGAGAGTAACGCTGGTAACATTTGCTTGCTGTAGGCCGCTCATATTCAACAGTAGTGTGTGTCTGTGTGTGGTACTGCATTTGAAATCAGTGATGCTAACTGAGTCGCCTTTATCTGCGCATGTTTGAGTTGTAATATAGTTGATTGGCTGTAGTACGCGCCTGTATTTAAATTCCGAATGAGGACCCGAACTAGAACCAATAAGCGCCATTCAGTCGAAGCATGCGCATGTCAAGGTGGTCTTTTCGGGATCACTGTGGGAAATAGTAATCGAATCGTAGTTCGAGTTCGATAATACAACACGTGTTTTTTCGTATTTGGTAATGCGCGGCTCAGTGTTGCCAACCGTTGCACGGTAAAGTCTGTAAAATGAGTAATGAACCATAACCTCAATTGTGATGGTAGTCTGTTTTTAAACTTTTTACGCAAACAAGAAATTTTCAAATTAATAATTTTTACGCTCTGTAACTGTGATTTCTATTATAATTTAATTATATTTATCATATTAAATATAATTTTTGAAACTCGTGTACATTTCGGTTCTACTTTCCCTATAGGATTGGAATCTCCATTTCCTTATAGTGACACATTCGAATAATTATTTTTTTTCGGTTTGAATAGAAGTATCTCAGAGATCTGTGTATGTCTACACATCAAAAATTTTATAATTTAAAAAGATGTTCAAATTAAGCATTTTTACGCTCTTAATGGGCACTCCTATTAAAAAAAACACCGATACTTTAATTAATTGATTTTGATAATTTGAAGGGATTTCAAAGAAGTTCAAAGACTTTTTTTTCAAAGGTATTTTTTTTAAATCCAAGGAATTTTCAAGATCTTCAAACAATTGCAAGGAATTTCAGAAGATTTCAAAGAATTTTAAATATTTTGAGGTATTATGAAATATTTTGAGGAATTTTGAATTGATTTCACTAACTTAATAGGATTTCAGAGGATTTAAAAAATTTCAATTGATTCTAAAAGATTTCAAATTGATATATTGTAGGAAAATATTTCAAAGAATTTCAGTAGATTCCAAGGAATTTTTTATTTATTTTAATAATTTGAAGGAATTTCAAAGGATTTGAAATATTTTAGGCTATTCTTCAAATTTTCATTTGATTTTGAAGTGATTAAAAAAATTTCAAGAATCCAAGGAATTTTTAATTTTTTTCAGTAATTGATTTCAGAGGATTTCAAATATTTTTTAAATTTTCATTTGATTTTAAAGAGATTTAAAAAGTTCCAGGGAATTTTAAGAAAGTTTTGAGGACTTGAAAACTTTTAGATTATTCTAAAAGATTCCTAGGAGTTTTTAATTGATTTCAGAAGATTGGAACTATTTTAGAGTATTTTAGAAGATTTCAAGGCATTTTTGAAAGCTTTAAAAAGTTTCAACTTTCAAGTAATTTTAAAATAATCAAAATAAATATGTAAGGAATTTGAAAAGACTTCAAGGCATTTCCAAGAGATTTAAATAATTTTGAGGAAATGTAAAAAATGGTAAAGGATTTGAGAACTTTAAGAGTATTTTAAGATGTCAAGACATTTTCGTAAGCTTTAAAAAGTTTCAAGTGATTTTTAAAGAATCAAAGGATTTCAATAATTTGAAAGAGTTTCAAAGGATTGGAAATATTTTAGGGTGCTTTTAAAAATTGCAAGGGGTTTTGAAGAGTTTAACAAATTTCAAGGAATTCAAAAATATTGTGAAGAATTTTAAATATCTTCGGGTATTTTGAAAGATCCTAGAAATTTTTTAATTGATTTCAGTAATTTAATGTTACTCATAGGATTTGAATTATTTTATGGTATTTTAAAAGATCTAAAGCATTTTCAAGAGCTTTAAAATGTTTCAATTGATTTCCAAAGGTTTTAAAGAATTTGAAAACTTCAAGAGTATTTCAAAAGATTCTAAGGAATATTCAATTGGTTTGAGAGGATTTGAAATATTTTAGAATATTTAAAAAGATTCTAAAGCATTTTGAAGAGATTTGAAAAAATTTGCATGGGGTATTGTATCAAAGAGTTTTCTAAAATTTCGAAAATATAGATCGATTTAATAGGACCTATGCCAGGTTTTATGGTATATCACAAGATTTCAAGGAATTTTCAATTTATTTCGGTAACCTGATAGGATTTGAAATGGTTTAAAATATTATAAAGTATTTTTAAAGACTTTAATGCACTTTCAAGATATTATTAATTTTTTAAGTAATTTAAAAGCTTTGAATGACTTTAAGAGGAATGAACAAATTTTTCTGGGAGTTTAAAGAATTTGTTTACAACTTCGGAATATATGAAACTATTTCATAGGACTTGCGAGGTTTCAACATATTTTAGAATTTTTAAATGAATTTTATGAGATTTCCGAAGATTTCAATGATTTTAATGGATTTTAAAAGCTCTCAAGGTATTTTCATAAATTTTCCAGGATTCAAGAAAATACTATAAAATTTCATATAATTTCAGGAGATTTTATGATATTTCAATGTACTTTAAGGAATTCATTCACAAGAAGTCTGGGGTTTTGTAGGTTTTCACAGATTTGTAGAGATTTTCAAATATGTTTTGCAATTAATTTGAATTCACCCTGAATTGTTACTAATTCATTCAGAATTCTTTTATTATGTCTTTCGAATTTTGTTAATTTACCTGAATTCTTTTTAATTAAATCAATAATTCTATTCAGTTCAAAGGATATTTTTTTCAGTTTTCAGTTTGTGTTTAATTGGTCTTGAAGTGTTTTAAACTCATTTTGTATTCTTCAACATTCAATCAAATTCTTTTGAATTCCCTTGTATTTTTCCAAAATCATTTTGAACTTATTAAAATCAATTACATTTTTTGGAGTTTTAAAATTTTTCCCATTTATTTACATGTTTTAAATTTTAACTTTAATTGTTTGAAGTTTTATGAATGGAATTTTTCGGAATGCTTTCAAATCCCAAAGAACATCAGTCACACTATTGATGCACATATTTACTTTAAGTCACTTTTTGGATTAGAAATGAGTCTTGCTGCAAAAAACGTAGAATTAAACATTATTGCTGCGCACTCCCGATATATTCTCTGGACATCTGCTTTTCGACAACTTCGCATTGAAAATACAATACTTTCGAATAATTTTCAATCCGGCGTTTTTTGTAGGGCAATTTCTCTGTTTTTTTCGGTTTGAAAAGGTCACTATTTTTAAATAAATTAGGCTGTAGCCGCCCTTAGAATAATAAACTACAAATTCAGGCCTCGAGCTCAAAACACACTATTGACACTATTTGACACTTTTTTCAAGCGATGGCGCTGTTTTGTTACTATTTTTAAAAAAAGTACACTAAAGACACTATTTTCCAATCAAAAACACGAACTTATCAACCAAAATAGATTTTTTGAAAAATAAGAAATTGACAGATTTTCGCAGAAGGAAAAAAAATATATTGTTTGAAAAGTTTTTGTTTAATTTAGCTTCTAATAAGAAAGATACTGTAAAGTTTATAAAGGCCTGGAAAGTTCTATCGACAGGATAATTTTCTTCTTATACTAAAAGAATTTAATCATTTTGACGTAAACAACAGATACGATAAAAATGTTCACACAAAAATGTTCATGTATAAAAAAGTTATACTAAAATACATTTCACTTTTTCGTAATAACGTGCATCATTTATGATAAAAATTAGAAAATTAATTTTTAATGAAAAAAATTCACTACATCTCTCAATGCACAATAAAATATTATTGGCGAATGGATTACTATGGAGTATAAACGGCAATAATTGCCAAGCAAATATACAATTTAAAAATTTGTTATCATATTTCTTGAAAACTGAAAGATTGGTAATTACTGCCACTATTCTATGTATCATTCATTTTTTCAAACTTTGTAAAGCTTATATAATAATGAAAATTAATATTATTCGTAGTATTTATCAATTTGAAATTTATATGCTCATATACATGTTAAAACGAATAATTCACAATTTATTTTATAAATAACATTTATTTTAATTTATGAAATAAAAAACGTATTACGGCAATATAATTTACAAATAAGTTAAGTGTTAAACAAATTTAAGAGCCGATTATAATAAATTGAATTATAATTATATTCACAATTTTTTCAAGATGATAACGATGGCAGAATTTACCTGCAAATAAATTATGAGAAATCGATTACTCCTTTAGCTTCAACAGAGATAAAATATGAAAAGGAGCTCCTTATTCAAGGCTACGTACATCATCCTGTAGTGCCTTCTAATTATTTTTTACAAATATTTTGTAACATTAATTAAATATAAATAACAGAAAAAATAAGTATTTGGTTTATTCTTTTTAATAAAAAAAATTAATAAGCGCGCGCCTTGGCACGCGCAAGACTACTAGTACGAATAATATCTGCCACATTCAGGGCGTGGGTGAAAACTGGATACTTGAAGACAATTTTGTTGATTCTATGGAGGAATATAAGAATATTAATACACTTGAACCCAAAGGAATTAAAAAATTATCGGTAGTATTAACTGTAAGCGAAAAACAAAGCTTTGTGGCATTAATTTTAGGACATAAGAAGTTGTTCAATAAAGAACCGGGGTTAATTAATGTTTATCAACACGAATTGAAAGTTAGGGATGATCAACCATTTATTTGTCGCATATATCCAGCCCCCACGGCCCTCCATAAATGCGTATGTTGCGAAATAGATAACCAGATATATACCAGATATATAACCAGAAATAGATAAGCAGGTAAAATTCGGCGTACTAATAGCCCACATATCAATCATTTATTCATAGTTACAAAGAAAAAGGGTGATATACGTATTTTCTTGGATGCGAGAAAATTAAATAACATATTGATAGATGATTGCGAATGTTCTGAACTCATGGATTCGATTTTCCAATGTTGCACAGGCACAAAAATTATGTGGACACTGGATTTGGTAATGAGTTTCTGGCAGATTCCACAAAATGCTACGAATTCTGCGTAGCACCATTTGGTTTAAAAACCAGTACCAGCGCTCTCGTAAGGGGATTAGACTTCGCCCTTAGAGAAATAGGAGATTTTGTCAAGAATGTTGTTGACGACCTTTTATGTATATCTTTGTAAATCAACATTTCATGCACCTGGATAAGCCTTTTCAACGTTTGGAAGAAATAACTGAACCATACATTTGGAAAAGTCTAATTTTTTTCGCCAACAGGTTAAATTTCTCGGATTTATTCTTACTCCATACGGCATTTAACCCGATCCTGACAAGGTCAAGGCAATTAAGGAATATCCTCGACCTTAAACAGTTAAGGACTTACGGGGTTTCTTAGGTTGATCAATTTCTCCACCAAATTCTCTACAGATCACGCCAAAGAAATCGTCCCCCTTTTAGAGCTCCTAAAAAAGGGTGTTATAAAATGAAATGGACCTCGGATAGGGAAAAGGCTTTCATAAGAACAAAGGATTTGTTCTGTGAGCACATTCTTCTTCATTACCCAAATTTAACTAAGCCTTTCTTCCTACCAACTGATGCCAGCGATGTGGCACTAGGTGCTGTTCTTTATCAAATAGATAAGGGTGGGGGTAATCAGCCAATTTCCTATGCTAGTAGAACTCTAAAGGGACCGAAAGTAAAAAGATGTACCGAGTGGGGTATGAACCAACATAAACAAATTTCCGCCTATATAACCCAGTTTAAGGTATGGAGTAACAGCGCTCTCTGCGAGGATTATAGAGCGTCAATCATATTCAGAGGTGCTCGAGTCACAAAATGCTGAAGCGTGGAAAAGAACAATGGAAGAAGAATTACGTTCTTTAGAAGAAAACAAAACCTGGGATTTGATGCCTTTGCCAGAAGGTCATTCAGCTGTTGGATGCAAATGGATGTTCAAAATAAAATAAAAAAAATTAAAACTTTTAATTAAAATAAAATTAAAACTGCCTTCCTAAATGACGTCTTGGAAGAAGAAGTATTCATGGAACTTCCAGAATGTCTGGAGGCCCATGAAAAGAATATTTGTTGTCGATTGAATAAGAGTTTGTATGGATTGAAACAATCGTCAAGAGTACGGAATACGAAATTTACAAACTGTCTAAAGGAACTCCATCTTCTTCAAAGCAAAGCTGATCCTTGTGTTTTTTCCGGCAAAATATATAGTAAAATAGTCTATTTAATAGTAGACGTAGATGACGGATTAATAATATCGACATCCAAAGAAATCCAAGAAAAGGTTCTTAAGCACCATGCAGAAAATTTCGAAGTTACTCAAGGTGACGGTGATTACTATGTTGGCATCCAAATCATCAGAAATAGTGTAAAACGTGAGATACACCTCAGCCAAGAAGCTTACATCGAAAGGGTATTGAGCAAATTTAACATGACGGAGGCTTGTCCCAAAAATATTCCTGCAGATTCAAATGTTTTCTTAAGAAAAGCGACTGATGTTGTGAAGATAGATTTCTCTTATCGCGAAGCTGTGGGATCCCTGATGCATGCTGCGACAGTTAATCGACCCGACATTTCATATGCAGTGGGATAAGTCAGTCGTTTCATGAGTAACCCTGATGATAGTCATGTAGCAGCAGTTAAGCGCATCTTAAAATATTTAAAAAAATTTCCTAAACTGGGAATAGTGTATAATGCCAATGATCCAACTTTAAATGGATATACTGATGCAGATTTCAGTAAGAATATTAATTCTAGAAAATCTACTACAGGCTTTCTTTTTCTCTTAGGAGAAGGTTCGTTTACCTGGAGAAGCCAGACAGACAACTGTTGCATTACCAACCACAGAGGCTGAGTTCATAGCCGGATGTGAAGGCACCAAAGAAGCAATTTGGATTCGTCATTTACTAACGGACTTGAAAAATGACATCAAACAAGCCACTTCCGTCTTCATGGACAATCAAAGCGCAATTCGACTCATCGAAAATCCTGAAGTACATCACAGAACAAAACATATTGACGTTAAATTCTTTTTTATAAGAGAAGCTGCTCGGGTAAAAACAATACTCATCGACTATGTACCAAGTAACGAACAGATAGCTGATGTTTTTACCAAGCCGTTAACAAATGATAAGTTTACGACAAATGTTACAAAATTAAGATTGAGGAATGTAGATTAATTGTGAAGTCAATTACTAATAGATTTAAGACTTTCACGATGATCTATTATAATAAATTTAAATTAAAAAATTAAAGATTTTTCGGGTTTCAATCGTGTGCGAAACTATGAATGTTGCCGACGTTTCGTGAACATTGCAGTTCACTTCTTCAGGGCTGACCTGAAACTGAAGTTTCAGGTCATGTTCTTATGTATGTATTCTCTACGATGCCTGTGATTGGCCAGAGCGCACCCT
>CAKNYM010053112.1:1903-16995 GCA_932195095.1 Andricus curvator
TGCTAAACAACTGGCTAAGGACCATTTGGTTTTTCTTCCCTGAAATACAGAGATTAAAAAAAGATATATATTCACCACCCTGACACTTTGTGAATAATGGCTATATAATTATTTTTTTTTTTGTTAAATTTATTATCATGTATAACAATCATTTCATTTTTGGTCCTTATTCAGTTGTCATTCTCATTTTCTTAGAAACGTTTATGATTAGCTTTATTGCTATATCGAAAGTAGTGATTTTATAGATCTTTTTCAGGTGCATAATTTTATTTTCAAACGTTTTTTCGTATCTTGCATAGTTTGACCGTGAAATTGAATTTTCTTATTTTTAATAACATTTTTCACGATTGAAAAGAACTGTCTGTCTGATAGAAAAATGGTTTTATAAAAATTTGTAGATATTTTTGAGATGACGAAATTCACTTTTCAAAATTTTTCCGTATCTTGCATAGTTTCACCGAAAATATAATTTTTCATTGTTAATTATATGCAGATAACTCCCATCTTCAACATTGTGTGCATGACTCACTTGAAATATAGTCACTATCTGCTGGACTATATCACTATAGTGTTTAACAAATATTCCAAGAAGCCAATATTCCAATAAAAATGATATAGAAACTCTGTGGACTTTCCGATCATCACAAAATTAGTGTCGGGCTGTGCGTACACAGGAAAATAGTGGGATCATTTTTGTTGCAGCTCATTTGTTATGTACTCGAAATGATAGTTTTTTCTCAAAATGAAAACATTTCAAGTGTGAAACTGTAACATGAACATAGCTGCATTCTCATTCTCTTCCGTCTCATTTTTGTTGCGACTCAAAACAACACCAAATCAGCGTACTTTTGAGGATCGGCGTTTTTCTGTGTAAGCGCCAAGTCCGGGGTCTCCGCTCCGCAGTGGCAAGTCGAGCGCTCGACCGCAAATACTCAAACCTCGATATCTTTGAAACTAAGGCCCATTAGATCAAAAGAAAAATATTCCCCTAATGGATTTTGACGTACTTTCATCCTGCAAGGCCCCAGTCCAATCGGCGATGTCCATCACGCGTGCTCTCCCTGTTAGAAGTGCAAGTTCGAATGCGACACCTCCCTGGCGGACCGGCCGAACGCAGACGTTACGCTGCAGCGTAACGGTAAAGTAATGGTAAAGTAATGGTAAACTAATATGGCATTACAAATAATAAAAGGAACAAAATAAATATGTAAATTGTTGCAAGTATAATAATACGTTAAAATTTACGTTAAATGGTCATGTTCCCGTTGAATTGCTTCCAATTGTATTTTATTGACGGTTGTCTTAAAATGTCAGTCAATCGTATGGCTTAGGGGCTGTTCATAAAAAAATGGTCCTGCAACGGCAGAGTTTATTAATAACTCAATAATTATAAAAATCACTTTCATATTTCAGACTTCATACTTCCTTCAGTATTCTTTCTTTCTGAAAAATTCTGCTTTCTCCTGTTGTTAAGATATTTCCCCCTGTTTCTCCTTTACCCCTTTCCTCGTTTTTTCGCTTAAGTACGAACTGAATTAATAAAAACCCAAATATTTTTGGTTGGTAGTTTATTATTTTTAATTGAAAAGTCTACTATTATATTTTTTGTACAGAACTCATCTCCTTTGCACGAAAAAAATTAGTCTGTAAAAAAGTCACGAATTCTTAGCTAGGTCTCGGATACGACATAAAAAAAATGAAATATTGAATCTTATTTCTGTGAGAAATGTATGGATAAATTTCGAAATTTTTTACGAACAGTTCGAACTTCCTAGTAACAGTTCCTGCAAATTTAGACTTAAATATAAAAAGAAAAATTTTAACTAGGTGGGGCAAAACTGGAACGTCCAGAACCCGTTCTAGTTGTCTTTAAAAAGTTCGCTTTCCATTACACAAAAAACACGAGTTAGGTTCAATTTGCAAAAAAAAAATGTTGAACCACATGAGCAAGTTTCTAACGAAGAAAAGCGAACTTTTCACAAAAATAGTTACATTTTTAACCAAAAAAGATAAACAGTTAAACTTTCAAACAAAAAAGACGAATTTTCAAGAAAATGGTCAAATTTTTAACTGGATAGTTGCATTTTCAACGTACAAATATGAATTAAAAAACAAACTATTAGAATTTACAAACAAAACTAATTAAAATATAACCTCAAACAGTTGCATTTTTGTGCAAATAGTTGCCGAAAGGACGAATTTTTTAGAGGGCAAGTGAATTTTCTACAAAAAAGTTAGTTTTCAAACAAGAAAGATGAGTTTTCATCCAAAAGAAAGACTTTTCTACCAAGAGAGATTAATTTCAACCCAAAAAGATGAATTCTTTAGAAGACAGTTGAATTTTCTACTAAAAAGTTAATTTTTAAACGAGAAAGATGAGTTTTCACCAAAAAGAAAGGCTTTTATACCTAGAGAGAAAAAATAGTTTAGTAGAAAATTTAACTATTTAGTTGGGAATGTATTTATTTTGATGAAAATTTTTATTTTTTTGTTTGCAAAAATAAATTTCGTTATTTAAAAATGCAACTGAAAATTTCACTTGAAAATTAATCTGTTTTCGTAGACAATTCACGTAATTTGTAGAAAATTCGTTTCGGTTGGTTGCATGCAGTTGTTTTTTACTTTTTATCAACAAATTTTTGTTTGAAATATTAGTCATTAAATTTTTGTTTACAATTACTTTTCTCCTCTAGAGAAAATAATCGCGCCACAATGCCAAATATCTGGTACAAATTCTTATAAGGTTAGTAATAACATTATTACACTAATGCCAATGAATTAAAAAGAATAATTTTTCAACATACATCAAATTTGGATACATATATAAATGTACAATTTTTAAACAATTTCAAAATTATAATTTTTCCGTACAAAAAATTTGTTCATTTTACTAATTTTACAACAGTTGTAATTATTTCTTGCCTGCGGTTTTTTGATAATGTGAATATTGATTTCTTACCAAAGTATGTTACAACACAGTGTTTGAAGAATACTTTTAGTTTAAGGAATACTTGAAAAATTATTATCAACTACAATAATTTTCATAATTTCCAATACAATTTGATTCAGAATGAAGCGTTTTATTTCCGTAGACACAACTTTTGAATACAACAAGAAATTTAGTACATTTTAATTTAAAATTAGACGTAAAAGCAAAACCAAGCAATTTTATCAGATCTTGAAATATTTATCATGTTGTGAGAAAACAATGAATTTTATATAACATAAAACTGTCCTTAATAATCTCAGTTTCTTACATAATTTCACGAATGCATTAAATGCAATGCTTAAATTTGACAGCACAATCAAATAATTATTTAACTAAAATGTTTCTTTGGAAGATGTATTTTTCACTACATTGTGATTGTTGAAATGATTCTACTGCCACAGAAATAAATCAAGAAAGAAATCAAGAGAAATAAATTGTTTAAATAAATAATTTTTTGAATGCAATGTTTCCTCACAATTGTTATTCTTTCCACTGTATGGAAAATAAAAATTAAAAAATAAAATTAAAATTTTGTCATTATTTTTTCGTCTACATTGTCATTGTTTTTTCATCAATTGTACTTCGTTAAAATAAAACCTTGTTTTAATAATACTGCAATATTCACCAATAGTTATTAATATAATTAAACAAAATCAAATTTTTTAAATTATATAATTTTTATAATCTCACAACGGAGATATTAACCAACGAATAACACTTTTAATTGTAAAACTGTTTACCTGCAAGATATTATGTACTTTTCACAGATTTAATAAAACTCACTGATGCGGGCCACCATTGTGTGCAGAAATGTTTGAAACAACATAATTCGTTTCAATTCACCTGACCCTAAAGCCAACAACTTACATCAACAATTTCTACACAATTTAATTTTTGAGGGTCAAAAAAATCCCCCAGCGATTATTTCTCAATTTTAGCTATTGTCCGCAAATGCAAAAATAAATTAAAACTTTTTTTCTAACACCTCTTGACAGTACCTTTAGAATAGGGTAGATTAAAAAAGTCACCCCCTCTTCTTTTTTGGGGAGAACTCACCGTTTACCCTTGGAAAGACGAGTTTCTGACGGGTTTTCTCAATTTTAGCTATTGTCCGCAAATGGAAAAATTATTTTAAAATGTTTTTCTAACACCTCTTGATGGTACCTTTCGAATAGGGTAGGTTAAAAAAGTCACTCCCTCTTCGTTTCTAGGGAGAACTCATCGTCTTCACTTGGAAACACGAGTTTCTGACGTTTTTTCTCAATGCTAGCTATTGTCCGCAAATGGAAAAATTATTTTTTTTTTTCTAACACCTCTTGACGGTACCTTTCGAATAGAGTAGGTTAAAAAAGTCACCCCCTCTTCGTTTTGGGGGAGAACTCACCGTTTTCCCTTGGAAAGACGAGTTTCTGACGGTTTTTCTCAATTTTAGCTATTGTCCGCAAATGGAAAAATAAATTAAATTTTTTTTTCTCATACCTCTTGATGGTACCTTTCGAGTAGAATAGGTTAGAAAAGTCAACCCCTCTTCGTTTTGGGGGAGAACTCGCCGTTTTCCCTTGGTAACGCGCGTTTCTGACGGTTTTTCTCAATTTTAGTTATTGTCCGCAAGTGGAAAAATTATTTTAAAATGTTTTTCTAACACCTCTTGATGGTACCTTTCGAATAGGGTAGGTTAAAAAAGTCACTCCCTCTTCGTTTCTGGGGAGAACTCATCGTCTTCACTTGGAAACACGAGTTTCTGACGTTTTTTCTCAATGTTAGCTATTGTCCGCAAATGGAAAAATTATTATTTTTTTTTCTAACACCTCTTGATGGTAACTTTTGAAAAGGGTAGGTTGAAAAAGTCACCCCCTCTTCGTTTTGGGGGAGAACAAACCGTTTTCCCTTGGAAACACGAGTTTCTGACGGTTTTTCTCAATTTTAGCTATTGTCCGCAAATGCAAAAATAAATTAAAAATTTTTTTCTAACACCTCTTGACGGTACCTTTCGGATAGGGTAGGTTAAAAAAGTCACTTCCTCTTCGTTTTGGGGGCGAACTCACAGTTTTCCCTTGGGAACACGAGTTTCTGACGGTTCTTCTGAATTTTAGTTATTGTCTGCTGTTATGGGTCACAGGATCGCCAAATAAGTACTTGATACTTATTGAATAATATATATTTATTAGTCGAAGATTACTCAAAAGTTGTGACAAAAGGGTTGTACAAGACTCGTGATAGACAAGACGGGTTGTAAGAGACTGATTCCCTAACTGGAAGACCGACCCAAAGGGGGTGGTAGCGTATCGATTAGGGCTTCCAGAACCTTCTACTAGTCATACAAGCTACAAGTGGTACATGCGCAATGACAAGTGTACATTGTATTGATTATTCTACATATATAAAGATTATATAGGGAGTATTAAGGCAGGGTACATAACACCCCCCTCTTTAGATATTATTTCGTCCTCGAAATTTTACAAATGAACCTTTTTTTGTTTCAACGCTTGAAAAGATGTCTGTAGTTGTATTTCTCGTGGACCTGCTGTATAAGTTACAACACTTGGTTGATTTTCTACTTTGTTTTTTATACAAAAAAGGATAATTTTCTTTGGTATACATCTCGTTATATATCTTAGCATTCCACATTTAAAAAGCGTGTACATAGTTATCAATACTATTGCTGTATAGCCTAAACGCTGTAACCATTCTGAAGTAGTTTCACTCCAGCTTTTTGGTTTTTTATGAGTGGACATATTATTGAGTATACTTTGGACATCGTTTAAACTAAATTGTGCTTTTCTAAGTACATCTATGTCAATCCGCCTAGGCATTTGAATCAATCTCTTCTCTAAGCTATCTAAGTTTCCTAAATTATCGTAAGTTTCGTTTATATTAATTATTTTAGTCATATTTAAGTTTGTTGATAAATGAAGTTTATCATGGTTGCTATATATTTCACAATTTTCGCCGGTGATTAATGTGGCAACTTTGATTATAATCGGTTTGATTTGTTCTCCACATACTAAATCTAAGTTTATGTCTGCTGTGGGGATTACAATTTAGCCTTCTATTATCGGTATATACGTTTCCTTTTCAAGCAAATAAGGAGATTGTGAACATGCTGTTTTTGCATATCTTCTCAGTAAACTTGCTTCGCAAGTATTTGTTTCATAGATTTTTAGATTAGGCTGATTTCTTTTACATATCAAATGTTTATTTATTTGTTTACATTTGTTAATTGTCTCTTTATCGGTCGGTACGTAACTGTCTTCGAAGTCAATTATCAAATCATGGTCAGGAATTAAGGAAAGGAATATTTTGCCAAATTTGGTTGGGATTGGAATTATTCCTTTTACGGATCCTTCCTCGTTCTCAATGATTGGAATATTAATTATGTAACTTAATAATCCATTTACTACTATATATAAGAAGAATATAATTTTCTTTTTTTACGTCTGGGAAATTTATAATTTAGAAACTTAGGATAGAACCTAATAAAAACGACATCTTCCAGACTAATAGTTAAAATTTATTAAAAAATTTATTTCAAAAATAAGAATCTCCCTTTTCCCGTATAAATATAGCTGTCATAGAGGTAGCTGCTTCGAGAATCAGTAATACAGACAATTTTCAGCCCATACTTGGCTGGCTTTTTTGGCATATACACTTGGAATCGGCATCTACCCCTGAATGGCACTAATGTTTCATCAACACAAGCATATGCATCAATACTGTAATTTCTTTGGAAATTGTTCATAATTTGATTGAATAAATGACTTACAGCTGCAGCAGGATCGTTTTCCTGTCTAACAGTGCGAGTAGAACCATCATCAAACCTCAGTGCCCTCAATAAGACAAGACACCTGTTCTGACTCATTATAGTTCTGAAAATAGGTCGCCCTGTAATTTTTGTGGAGAAAAGGGATTTAAGTGACTCACGAGACGATTTGAAAATGCAGCATAACACCAAAAGTCCCAGCACTGCTTCCATTTCCACGTCGTTAGTGTTTTTGTAGGAAGGGTCTTTCTTATTTTGCAATTTTTTGCGTATATGATCCACTTTTTCATTAGTTCTGAGAACCAGTTCGGAACAAACTTCTTTTGTAAAAAGCAAACACCATAATTCAAGAGGTGTTGGTTCCTTTCCGAGTGAGAGTGCGGGTCCAACTGGTTTGGAAAGTCTGACTTTTATAATGTTTCGACTTGATCTGGAATTCGGAGCGCACTGAGGCTGAGCATTCCAAACAAAACAATTCTTTTTCCCAAAATACTCACGTACAGGCTCAGCAATGTCTTCTTAGAGGGTATCAGCAATATTTACAATGTTGGATCCGACCGCTAAATCAGCATCATCCTCTTGAATGGAAGTACCAGGAGATGGATTATTAGCCCCGCTAGTGGTGGTAGCGTCATCAGGATCACAAAATTCCCTCACCTCGCTTTCTGAAATCTCAGAATCGGTATCGTGGTCAGATGTTGAAATTTCTCCAACGTCTGGCACCTAGGAATCGTCTGAATCCACATTTGTATCAGAATCATCTGAAAAACGCTGGGCAGATAATTGCACGATTCGACGCGTCCTGGACGAGACGTAGGCAGGTATTTTATCTGCCATTGGGAACTGTAATAAACATAATAAGATGCAGATTTGGAAATATAATCCACATATATAGAAATTTGTATTGAAATTGTGAAATTGTGCGAGTTTGGGAATACGTGTCATTGAGAAACCAAGAACTTACTGGTGAGTGGAATACGTGTCTCTCAGACACCGTACTCGATGGAAGATGGCTATCTGTTGTCAGGAAAATGGGTGGAAACACATCGAAACCCTTCCTATTCGGTGTATCACGAACTACTGAAAACTCTCACGACGCTAGGGGTCTGAAGTCGGAACCCAAGCGATCCTAGCGACAGTTCTGAGAACTGTCAGACACCTGTTCCGTCGGAAGTGTTAAAATCTGTGGATGTATGATTCCATATCTTCCATTATTGATAGCATCTATTGCTGTATTAATATTTTCGTTTATTTCTTCCACGAGGATAGTTGTTGAAATTAATTTCATATTCATAAAATTACCTTTAGTATTCGAATTTAGTTCTTCAATGGTTTGAGATTCTACTTCATGGTCCGTATCTAGTTCTATTTTAAGGATTTTTGTTTGGTTATTTAAAACGGAAACAATACTCTCATTGTCAGTATATAATTTATCAAATTCTGAATTTATTTGGTTTAAAATGTCTAGAATTTTCCTTGCTACATTTCTTTTTGCTGCTACCTTAGAGTCAGCATGAATTCCTGTTGTTATGAATAAATTTTCTCCTTTACTAATTGCACAAGTTGCTTTGAACAATCCAATATTTTTCCTCTTATTAGGGATATAGAATTCTGGCTGATTTGACATATAATATGCAGGTTTTGTAAAATCATATTGTATACTTAAATTTTCTAATTGTGTAATTGCACATACTTTAGGTTTGTTTGTTGGTATTTGTACATTTGATTCCGAAGTATTGACTGAGGACATAATTTTGAAGTTATTTTCAACTTAATTTAACGGGGTTCAACCTCTATTTCGTGTGTTACTGGAAGTGGTATAATTTCAGTCTTTTTGGTTCTGGTATGATTCCCCTAAAAGAGTTTTAATTGTTTTTTTTAATTTTTTTCCCCTTTTTGGGGACTACCCATAATGGTGAGTTGAATGGTGATTCTGAATGTCTTATTATTCCTTTATCTAATAATCTTTGTGTTTCTTCTGAAGCAAATTCTCTATGTTTCTCGGGTAATTTGTGTGATCTAAGATTTGTTACCTTACCTGAATTTAAGGTAATCTTGTGTTCGGTTAAAACATTTATAGTAAATAATTTATTTGAGGTTGAAACTCGTTTAGATGTATTTTGTTAATTTTATGAATATCGATTTGAAAACAAATAGATATATGGTTATTCTGAAATGAAAGGATAGGTTTGGGAGCTAAAGGAGGGTGCTCAACTGAATTTTGGTTGTTTTGGTGGTTGTACATTTATAAATGAATCATCAATTTGTTTATGGACATTTTATAGGTATTGAATGGAATAGGGGAAAAGAAAGAAAAAAAAATTAGTCCTTGGTATGTCGTTTGTATATAGGACAGTTTCTGATGTTATAGTGTAATTAAAGAAGAGCTGATTTAAGGGGGTTATTTTATGACTTAAGGAATCAATTTCGTTTCTTGGGCTCCTTTTGACTTTTGTCTATAAGTTGCTGTCAGTTTGTTTTGTAACGTTTTGGAAGTCAGAAGTGGTTGAAGATTTGGAATTTGAAGGAATTTCTCAACTTTAAGAAACAAGATGAATAATAACCGTGATTTTAGGAATTTGAGGTTGATTGAATTTCTGAACAATATACTGGATAAAGAAATTGAATCTAATATTCATATTTCGGATACTTTTTTTTGATTCTATTAGAAGTTTAGAAAATTCTGATTCTGGAACTGTGGAAAGTAATTCTGTTATAGCTGAATCTAGTGGATTTTGTGAAGGAATTGATATAGATTTGGTTGATGAAGTGGATTTAAAAGACTTGTTGAATATTGAGGTAGAAACTGTAGATTGGATGTTAAATGATTTGTTTAATTCTGTTTCTGGTGCTTCTGTCCTTGAATTTTCATCAAGTGAAACTACAGTTACTGTGTCTATTGATTCAGATACAAATGATAATTTAGATCTAATTAATGAAATTATTCAGGAGGATGAGTCATCCCAAAAAGATAATTCACTTCGGAGTGATTCATCCTATGGATCTGGATGCGTTTCTAGCTTTTTGAGTGCATCATGTGTTTTCTTACCGAAAGGATTGTTCTCAGATAATCGTTCACAACTTGAAGTGGAGGGTCCGTGGGTTTTTCAACCCAATGGATTGATCTGTGGTTTCTATTTGTCAAATTTATCTTTAATTCAATGTCCGGACTGGTGGGTATTTTTGCCCTTCAGGCAGCAAATAAATTTAATAGAAGCCGTTGAAAAGGAAATAGACATGTATGGAATGCAAGGAGTTTATTTTGTGGCTGGAAGTTGGTGTGTTTTACGAAATTTGAAGTTGACTAAGGTAAGTTATTAGAAATACTCTTTTTTTATATATAAAGAAATAAATGTATATAGTTTCTATTTTAAAACAATTTTGTTTTAGATGAATGCAAGAAGAATTCGTCATTCGCAAGATTTTAGTTTTCAGTGGGCTGTTCCGGAATTTACCATTTTTAAAGAAGATGAATTTTTAATTCGCCCCTATGATTGGGTGGATACAGGGCTTGGTTACTTTATCACCCGTACTACTTTGTTGAGAGAACAACTTATTCTTTTGAGTTCATCTGGTCTTTTCAATATTTTAAATCGAATTTATCGGATCCAATCTGGATATGTTGTGGAGGTAAAATGAAAAGAATTTAAGTTTAGTTTAATTATGATCTCATATTTTAATATATAATTTTTCTATTTTCAGTGTTATCTTCAATGAGGATATACGAAGAAAAACCTAAATAAATGTGTCAAATTAAAGCCTTATTATTATGTTTAATGTAAACTTATAATTGTAGTGTTTTAGAATTTAAAAGTTTATGTATTAAAATCATTTTCGGACTTGTAAATCTAATAGATTTTATTAGTATCTTTAAAATGTTATGTTTGTCAATTTATTTCCTTATTTTCGTTTTTAATTAATTAATTTTAGACTGTGATTTCTTCCAAAATTGTCGGCATTCGGTTAACCCTTATATTAGGTAAGCTTTCTTGGCATCTAGGTGTCCAATCGAATATTACTTCCTTTCGTATTAAGTTGGTCAAAGGTTTAGCTATGGTGGAGAAGTTTTTTATAAACTTTCTATAGTTTCCAGCGAGTCCTAAAAATGATTGTATTTTTTTGACTGTAGTTGGCGTTTTAAAGTTTTTTATAGCTTCTGTTTTTGCTGGGTTGGGTTTAACTCCATTCTTTGTTATTAAATTACCTAAATATTCTAATTCCGGTCTCAGGTATTCACATTTAGATGGTTCTAATCGTAATCCTAATTTTTTAATTCTTTCAAAAATTTCAATTAAGTCCTTGTTATGTTCATCTAGTGTTTTACCGAATACTACTATATCATCAATGTAGATAAAGCATTTATTACCTACAGGTCCTCTAAACGCATTATCCATCATACGTTGGAAGGTATTGGAAGGTAGCTGGGGCATTCTTTAATCCAAAAGGCATCCTATTATATTCAAAGTGTCCTTGTGAAGTAGAAAAAGCTGTATATTTTTTTGATTTCTCTTCCATCGGGATCTGGTGGAAACCAGCTCTCATGTCAAACGCGGAGAAGAATTTAGCTTGACCTAAATGATCTAGTATATCGTCTATCACTGGAAGAGGGTATGCATCCTGATCGGTATCTTTATTGACCTGTCTATAGTCTACCACCAATCTTAATTTTTTTTCCCCTTTTTGGGGACTACCCATAATGGTGAGTTGAATGGTGATTCTGAATGTCTTATTATTCCTTTATCTAATAATCTTTGTGTTTCTTCTGAAGCAAATTCTCTATGTTTCTCGGGTAATTTGTGTGATCTAAGATTTGTTACCTTACCTGAATTTAAGGTAATCTTGTGTTCGGTTAACGTTGTGAATGGTAGTGAGTCTGTGTCTAAAGTAAATATTTCGTTGTATTTAACTATTACTTTTTTGATTTCTTCTCTGATTTGATTTTCAATGTGATCTAGTTTTGAAATTTTTAATAGTTCGATTAGTCTTTCCGATCCTATTTTGTTTTCTTTTTTAGAATTATTAATCTGATCCCTTGATTCAATCGCCATTATTCTTTCGTAATTTATAATGTTTGGTACTTCTATGGGTTTTGTATTATAATTAAATATTGGTAGAGTTATTTTATTATTTTTTATTCGGTAAATACCATCCGATATTCCTTCTTGATTTTCTATCCAAACGTCCTGATTATTTTCTTCTGTTTTAATTTGACAAACTAAACTTGAATGTTGTGCGATGTATTTCCCGTCGTCATGTAATGGTAGCCTTTTATTTTCTAAAATTAAATAATTTGTAGTTAATGAGTATCTATCGAATTTATTGAAGAATGGTAAACCTATTATGCCTTCCTCTGGTACGGGAAAGTCATCATCGATTATATGGAAAGGTGATTCTTTCCTAAGTAATGTCCTCGGATTCTAAATAATTTTCCTCTTCTTGGTTCTCCGAAGAGTCTATATCTTTTGTCATTCTCACTTGAGTTTGAGGTGGTCGTTTCGGGTTTTGGGTATTCTGAAAATTTTGGGGTTTGGCATAAGATTGTGTCGCCAGATGTCCTATTTTCCCGCATTTATAACATTTTATTTTTAACCTATCTGCTAAGGGCATATTCTGATTTGATACTTTAAATGGCGTTGTGTTTGCTTGAGGCCTTGTTGTAGATGTTAATATTTGTGGTCGTGAAAACTGAGTTATAGTTTTATTAAATGGTTGCGAACGAATGGGTTGCGCTTCTCGTAGCCATATATCCATCTCTACTGCCGAATTTTGTGCTTCCGTCAAACTAGAGGGTTTTTGAGCTTTAACCTGAAGTCCTATTTCCCTTTTTAAATTTAACAAATACCGTTTTAAACATTCTCCGTCTTCAATGCCTAGTGCAATTTTTCTTTCTGTCCTATTCGTATGCTCTCCTTGCACAGCATATTTTAATTCGTTTACTACTTCTCGAAATCTTAAATTAAAATTTTGAACTGATTCTGTCTATCCTTGTTTAATGTTTTCTAATTTAGACCTTAATGCAGATATTGATCCTAGCTGTGATAAATTTTGTCGTAATGCGTTGTATAATTCATCAAAAGAATTTATTCTTGTATACCTAATTGCTTTCTCAGCGTTACCTTTTATTTTTTCGGCTATAATAAAATCTAGTAAAAGGTCGGGTTGACTACATCTTTTCTTTCCTCTTTTTATGGATTTTATGAAGTCTTCTATACCTATATCGTCGTAGCCATTTATTTCTTTTATGGTTGTAATTATTTCCTTGGCGGTCAGTAAATCGATTGAACCGGAGGGTGGTGCCGTTGGAGGGTTGTCGCGAATTGGGTTAGGGTCACGCTGTATACGTCTTTCCTTTCCCTCTTCAACCTCACTCTCGTCGCTAGTAATGTCAGGGTTATCTGTTACGATCTCCCCTCTAAATCCTAAAGACTTCCCTATCTTTTGAATCTCTGCCATTCTCCTTTCATTCTACCCAACTAAAACGTTCATATTAACTATTATTTGATTCAATGTAGACTCCATTCCGTCCATTCTAGTTATGAATAATTTTAATAATTCCTCGGTGGTCATATGAGTAGGAGATTGGGACCTATTTGGAGAGGATGCTCGGGACATATTTTCTGCTGTAAGGAAGGGGTTATTAATTTTATCTATAATGTCCGTCGAGTCTGAGTCCGTGTCACTGGTTAAGAATGTTGTGTCCTCCCTATAATTTTCGAATGCCAGTTTTGACTTCAAGTTCAGTACCTATAATATTCGAATTCCAGATTTTCTAAATTTCTAACTTTTGCCTAAGAAATTTTCTCTTTGACTTATTTTGCCTGTGATTTTCTTCTCGATGATTAACGTGACAAGTTTTTCCCGTTTAAACAATAAGATTATCTGACAGGGCTAGACCCACGTGCAAATAAACTTAGAGTAGGTTTTTTGTTTTTTGCGGAACACAGAGGCCAGGGAGCACCATGAGCATGTGTACCGTCGCAAGCCTGAGGGTTACAATAGTTAACGTACGAAAATTTATAACAGTAATGATATAAATTTTTCCGTTAATCAATTAACCCGTACAATTTTTCTATCTTAAAATTAACACTTCTTATATTTAATCTTCTTTACTTACAATATCTTCTTTTTGTTTTGCACCTTTTTCTTCGCTTAGTCGTTGACTTACCGCCGACCAACCCCCGCTGGGCGCTGGCTCTTCCTTCAAGATGGAGACCGTAGACTCCTGAGGAAATCAATACATTCTGGGCGTTGGCTGCTGCACTGTGGTTCTGCGTTGATGCTCTGCAGATAGGCCGTTGCCTCTTCCGCCTGTTTGCGGGCCTCGTTCTTTTTCAAATTTTCCTTTTTTAGAATTTCTTATTCAATTGTTTTCCGTAGTATAGTGCCCTACTTGGTTCAGACACTACCAAACAGTAAATAATACTTTTCTTTTTCAAAATTTCTTTCTTCTTTTTGAGTTTTTAATGTCTTACTTTTTTCGGTTTTCGGGTCGCCCGTAGGTAGATCCGGAGTCTTCTTGAGTTCCGTGGAACTCTCCTCGTCGTCTTGGATTCTTGTCTCTTCTTTTTTTTCTCTTGAATTCCGTAGAATTCTTTTTTCTTTTAAAGTTCCTTTCACGATGATCGGACTTTTATGTGATATCCTCCTTTTGTCGATTCCGTAGAATACGAGGATTCGAAAAGCCGATCCTGGCAGGATCGCCAAAAAATGTTATGGGTCACAGGATCGCCAAATAAGTACTTGATACTTATTGGATAATATACATTTATTAGTCGAAGATTACTCAAAAGTTGTGACAAAAGGGTTGTACAAGACTCGTGATAGACAAGATGGGTTGTAAGAGACTGACTCCCCAACTGGAAGACCGACCCAAAGGGGGTGGTAGCGTATCGATTAGGGCTTCCAGAAACTTCTACTAGTCATACAAGCTACAAGTGGTACATGCGCAATGACAAGTGTACATTGTATTGATTATTCTACATATATAAAGATTATATAGGGAGTATTAAGGCAGGGTACATAACACCGCAAATGGAAAAATTATTTTCAAGTTTTTTGTAATACCTCTTGACGTACCTTTCGAATAGTGTAGGTTAAGAAAGTCACTTCCTCTTCGTTTTGATGGCGAACTCACCGTTTACCCTTTGGAACACGAGTTTCTGACGGTTTTTCTCAGTTTTAGCTATTGTCCGCAAATCGAAAAATTATTTTAAAATTTTTTTCTAGCCCCTCTTGAGGGTACCTTTCGAATGGGGTAGGTTAAAAAAGTCACTGCCTCTTCGTTTTGGGGAAGAAATCACCGTTTTCCCTGGGGAACACGACTTTCGGACGGTTTTTCTCCAT
>CAKNYM010053112.1:17005-29708 GCA_932195095.1 Andricus curvator
GAAATATTATTTTCAATTTTTTTCTAACACCTCTTGACAGTACCTTTTGAATAGGGTAGGTTAAAAAAGTCAGCCCCTCTTCGTTTTGGGGGAGAACTCACCGTTTTCCCTTGGAAACACGAGTTTCTGACGGTTTTTCTCAATTTTAGCTATTGTCCGCAAATGGAAAAATTATTTTCAATTTTTTTTCTAACACCTCTTGACAGTACCTTTCGAATAAGGTAGGCTAAAAAAGTCAACCTCTCTTCGTTTTGGGGGAGAACTCACCGTTTTCCCTTGGAAACACGAGTTTCTGACGGTTTTTCTCAATTTTAGCTATTGTCCGCAAATGGAAAAATTATTTAAAATTTTTTTCTAATACCTCTTGATGGTACCTTTCGATTAGGGTAGGTTAAAAAAGTCACCCCCTCTTCGTTTTGGGGAAGAGCTCACCGTATATCCTTGGCAGGACGAGTTTTCGACAGTTTTTCTCAATTTTAGCTGTTGTCCGCCAATGGAAAAATAAATTAAAAATTTTTTTCTAATACCTCTTCATGGTACCTTTCGAGTAGGATAGGTTAAAAAAGTCACCCCCTGTTCGTTTTGGGGGAAAACTTACTGTCTATCCTTGCGAGCATGGTTTTTCCGGTTTTTTGTCGCTGGAATCGCCTTATCCAATACAGAAACAGTTTCGGTGTATTTTTTTTATGTTTTTGGACAATATATAAGTCAAAAATTAAAAAAAAAAATTCTTCATATGACGTCTGAAACTTCAGTGCAATGTTATGTACCTAATATTTATTAAAAATATTCAGCAAATTTTGACATAACGATAACAATAACAATAGTAATTATATCGTTTTTATCGCCTTTTAACATCAGCTATATCTACTAGCTGATACCTGTTTTTTTCCATCCTTCACTTTGAGCAGGATTCTGCGCTTCAGAATGTGGCTCAATAAAAATACTAGTTTTCTATCACAAATAGGAATTTTTGTCCGACGCCCCTTGAAAACGCGTCATTGCATGCACTTGAAGCAGGCGTAATGAGGCTGCTTCCAGCCCAGTGACGTTAGCACATGCGCACTCCGCCGCCGGACAAATGATTCTGTGACTTGAGCATAGACTGGCCTGCCCGATTTTAAATAAATGCGGTCTTAAGAGACTCTAAGATTTACAATATTGCAGAATTGAAAAGGACAAAAGTTAAAAAGCCTTTAAATCTGGTAGGTTGCAAAATTTGGGTGCAGTTTCGAATAGTACATACCTCTGATTGATTCAAAACTACGTATACCCATGTATTTTGACTCGCTGATTAGGAAATTAAAGTGAAAATACCCGCAAATTTGACTTTCATGGTAAAAACCATGAAAACCCCATAAAGTCATGGTTTTCTGCGTTTATCTCAGTAAATATTGAAAATTTGCAAAAAAGCTTTAAATAAAAGTTGTAGCTCTTAAAAAATATGCCTTTTATGTGGTTTAGATTTATCACCTAAATCCATTATTTTCCGAGAAGAATGGGATAATGTTTCAGCAAGTACACTTTGCCAAGACTCCATTAGTTTCGGTATTGCCTATACTTACGCACTTCACCACGGGAAGTTTGGAGCTTTGTTTTTAAAGTGCATGCTTAACGACAAGAGAACGTAAAAAATTAGTTGCCCTTGCCAGGATAGCATGTTCTTTTTAAGTGTAGCACAATATTATTATCAGTTCGAGAGCGAAGACAGCTTAAAAGCTGATAAAATTACACCCCATCTAGTACAACGACCCCCATCCGAGTATAACCGAACCAAGCGCTGCTTAACTTCGGTGATCTGACGAGAAGCCTCAAACATTTGCTTATCTCCAAGCGGACGTGTAGCAAAATATTTTGTGCTCGGAATAAGTCACGTGGGGGCGGGAAGGCACCCCTGTGACTAGTTCGCTTCTCCGTATTCAGCCTTCCAGGCAGTTCCATACCATCTAAGTCAAACCGCTACACATTGTGCTGTATTTCTGTTATTTTTCATATTTATCATATTTATTTATATTATATTCATATTTATGGCCAACGGCCATACCACGCGGTTAGTACTTGGATGGGTGACCATTTAAGAATACTGACATGAGTGCTGTTGGCACATCGTGGGTGTGGTGAGCCCATACTTGTAGTTACTTATAAACACAAGAAAAAACCTAGAAACACTACCCGAATCGGGTAGTGTCACGCCTACCCTGAAAGGGAAATGGTTTAATGGTATATATATATCATCGTTTTTCATGAAAAATATCAGTCGCAGAGTGAAAATGTATTTCACACAAAATATATGCTTTTAATTATGTTTTTCATGGTTTTCACCATGAAAGTCAAATTTGCGGGTATTTTCAATATCATTTTCGTAATCAGCGAGTCAAAATACATGGGTTTACGCAGTTTCAAATTATTCGGAAGTATGTACTATTCGGAACTTTATCCATATTTTTAAACCAGACAACAAAAAAGATGCAATATCTCAATATAACTCTTAATGATGTAAGGTTTTAGAAATTTTAAACGAAAAAATCTGAAAATATGTTGTATTCTCATTCAATTGATTCAAATATTAGTAAATAGTTTTTTTTTAAATTCGAATCTATTTTCTATTCATTTTCGTGCTTTGATTCTGGAGTAGCTATCAGGTTTCATCTGTTATTCAATCAATTTAAAGAAGCAATTTAAAAAAATCGTAATTTGCAATAGAGATAATATTAGTCTTTCGTAGAAGTACATCGATTAATGTACCTGTCCACACTGACCAGAATAAAAAAGAAGGCTTAAATGTCACCCCAAGAATCTGAGCAGGATAAACGTTACTTTGAGGATTTGAATTCGATAAGTAAAAATCCTCTTTGTCATACTGTCTTTTTACACTTCTTCCTTTTTATGTTCTATACTTTTTCAAAATTTAAGACGTGTATACCATTAAGCCATTTCCCTTTCAGGGTAGGCGTGACACTACCCGATTCGGGTAGTGTTTCTAGGTGGATAGTTTTCTTGTAGTTATAAATCACTACAAGTTTGGGCTCACCACACCCATAATATGCCAACAGCGCACAGTATACTCGAATGGTCACCCATCCAAGTACTAACTGCGTCCAACGCTGCTTAACTTCAGTGATCTGACGAGAACTGGTTTTTTCAGCGTGACATGGCCGTTGGCAAAAATAAATTATTTTAAATATAAATTATTATTATTATAAAAAAGTTTTAATATCACAATTTTTGGTGATTTGAATTTTTTTCAGTTTTTAATGAAGTTCGTATTCGTTTAAGTTTCAACGTTCCGGAGTAGAAATTTGGTCATTTTTAATCTATCCCATTTAAAATTACTATTTATTGCGAAAGTTTTCTTTCGAATAATGCAATTCATTCTTTTATTTTCGAAAAATTTGTCTAATCAGCAGTAATGTTCAATTATATTTCTGTTATGTAGTAAAAGTTTAAAATTCTAGAATTTCAGAAGCTTTGACTTTGAAACATTCAATTTACTTTACAATTTCAAATTGTCAAATTATAATCGATTTGAATTTAAAATTATTCAAATTCAAAAGTTTTAAAATTTGAATGATCTAATTTTGTACGTTTTTAATTATAAGTAATACAATCTCAATTCCTCTAAATTTTGAATGATCCAATTTCAAAAATTCTGATCCTAAAATATTCAATTTTCAACGTTTTGACATTGTTCTATTTTAAACATTTTAACCAGAAATCATTCAATATCGTGATTCTTTAATTCAACATAAAATTGTTTAATTTTTATCGCTTCGACTTCCTCTCCTAGGGGCTGTAACACCTTGTAGTTAGTGGGGAGGCTTAGGCGTGTGGGACAAGGGGGTCAAACGGACCTCGGTCTGCATGTGTATGGATATGGATGAAAGGATTCCTATAAACGGGCTCTCCTGGTATGTATAATTATAGTATGGTAGAAGGGTGAAAGAGTCTAGCTAACACGGACCTTCTGGATCCCTGGGTCGAGGTTCCTCCCGGACCGATACCCAGTTTTGTAACCAGGACGGGAATGACCTACGGCCCTCACAGCGACCAAGAAACAGGCCTCCGTTAGTATGGTGGACTACGAACGGCTATTCATTGAGTGTCTCACTCAATGTGGCTACCCCCCTAAGGCATGAGTGTAAAGTGATCGTGCCCGTGGCACTTTGCAACCTAGGGGTACGAAACTGTACTAATGGCCTCTCGGGGACACCGGACGACCTCCCCGCGTAAGTAGTCTTACCCCTGCATGTGGGGCTCTGCAGGGGCAGACCTTTTATTACCCTAGCTGCTCGTCAAATCAAAATGAACACGCCAAAAACAAAAAATTGTACATAAGCCTTCCCTCCCAATCTGTCATTCCGGTTAGCCAAACTCAGGTGGCAACTGTCATCCCAGCTCCCGCGTAAGCTGAAGCATCAACGGTTTTCTGAAAAGGAAACTGAGGAGACAAGCGCAGCAGGCCAGTAAAGCAGCTGCGACGGGCAGGAATAGCGGCAACTACGACGCCGACATTCAGCACCGAGGCTCATAAGAGAGTGAGGGACTCAGAGGACACCTCATCGGGGGCGGGAGGGGGGTCTAGGCCTATGAAGAGACACCTGGAAGGCGCTCGAAAGAGTGTCCCCGGATCAATGGCCAAAATTCGAGATCTCCTTCTATAGGCGAGGGGTCTTCATATTCGTCGCAGCCAACCCAGCGGCTAAAGCTTGGCTACATAATACGGTGGCCGAGACAAGGCCCTGGGAAGGCACAGACCTAAAAGTAGGTGGGGTTGAATTGCTCCAAAGGATGGTGAGGGCTACAGTGGGGTTCCCATGTAAGCTGGAAGACCCGTCCGTAGTCCTTCGGCGGTTGGAGGGATTCAATCCTTCACTACGGACAGCATCCTGGCGAATCGTCAGGCACGACCAACCTCAGAAAGAGGACACAGCGGGGGGTACTAAGCACTTCCTAGTTGTGCAATTTCCTGAGTCCCAGACGAGGGCACTTGTGGGCCTCAACAACAGGCCCTTCTACTACATTGGATACGTCAACTTTACGGTTGCCGGCCATGGACAGGAGGAGCTTGTCGGGATACAGGAAGACCGAGAGCAGACATAAAATTACTGTTCCTGGCCTAAACATTACTCAAATTAACATGCATTAGAGCAAAAGCGCCTCTACGGATCTGCAGAGGCACACAGGTATCTCGCTAATTCAGGAACCTTGGTCAGTTCGAAATACCATAAGGGGATAAGAGAGGGGGCTGATTTTTGTTACAGGGAACCAAGAGCCTGCATACGGGCGAAGGGAGTAAACGTTGTCCCGCTGCTAGAGTTATGTTCGAGGAAGCTGATGGTGATAACCACAGATCTTAAAGTTATGGGATCGGCCTACTTCCCATATGACAGCGATACCAACCCACCAGTGGAGATACGTACACTGGTGGATTACTGCAAGGTAAGGGGTCTTCCTATTCTGCTAGCGTGCGATGCTCATGCCCACTGTACTTTGTGGGGCATCACGAACATCAACTCAAGAGGTTTCTTTATTTTATGTATTGGAATACCTAATCACTACTGATTTATATATTCGTAACACGGGGAGTACCTCGACGTTTTGTAACTCAGTCAGGGAGAAAGTTGTCGACATCACTCTCTGTACCGCTAGTTTTAGAGAGAATGTCAAGAAGTGGAGAGTCTCAGACGAAACCACTCTCTGAGATCATGCACAGATAGAGTTCGAGTTGGCATCCTTCGTACTCGCGGGCCCTAAGTGGGCCATAAATCCAAGAAGAACGGACTAAGACCAGTTTTCCACGGAACTCAGGAGTGCACTCTCGAAGTTGCCCACGTCAATTAGAGACGGGGGTACACTGCATTTGGCAGCCAAGTCGAACAAGGAGACCTTCATAAGGTCTGAAGAAAATGGGGCGACACCTCGGAGGCAACCAAAGTCGCCTGTGGCCCAGGGTCAGGTGGGCCCTGATGTCTTTCAGTCCTTACAAGTCTCCTGGCCCGGATAGCATATACCCGGTTTTTCTACAGAGGGCTGGAGAGATCATCATAGGACCGCTAGTGAGACTTGGTAGGGCTAGTATGACGCTGGGATATGTTCCAACGGCATGCAGAGGTACGAGAGTAGTCTTCATTCAGAAAGCAGGCAGGATGGGTTATACTCATCCAAAGATTTCCGTCCCATCAGCCTTATACCTTTTCTACTAAAAACAGTGGAAAGACTTGTGGATAGATATATCCGCGAGAAGGTCTTGTCAAGTAGGCTACTTAACAAGGAGCAACACCCCTATAGGGCTGGTCACTCGACCGAGACGGCCCTAAGCGGAGCAGTAAACCTAATCGAAGGACAACTGAAGCAGAGAGGTCTCGAGATTGGAACCCTTATGGATATCGAAGGAGCCTTCAACTATACCTGCAGAGAGGTAATCAGGGCGGCCATGATTGCACATGTTGTGCCTATTGCAGTCGTGGAATGGACCTGCCACATGTTGGCGAACAGGAACCTAACAACAACGAAGGGTGATACCACTTTATGTGGAACAGGTGACGCGGGATGTCCACAGGGAGGCCTTTTATCGCCCCTGCTGTGGTACTTAGTAGTCGATGAACTGCTTCATGTGGTCGCGAGTCAGGGCTACCACGCTATAGGCCATACGGACGATATATTGGTTATCGTACGCGGGCAGCATCTGGATGCGCTCTGCGGAGTAATGCAGCAATCACTGGGGATAATGGATTCTTGGTGCAAGAAGAGTGGAATATCGATCAATCCGAGTAAGACAGGCGTGGTTGTATTCACCATACGGTATAGGTGGGGAACGAGCTAAATATCTAGAAGTCATCCTAGATAAGAAGCTGTCATGGAACGAGCACCTGGAAAACAAGTGCAAAAAGCTAGTAGCAACTCTATGGTTCTGTAGGAGAGCCATAGGGAAAAGCTGGGGCTTGAAGCCGGAGACACTTATGTGGATATGCACAGCGATCCTGCGACCCAGGCTAACCTATGCGACGGTGCTCTGGTGGAGCAGGGTCGAACTGTCCACTGTGAATTTTCGACTGGAAAGAATCAGGGGACTCCTTCTAAGAGGCGTCACTGGTGCCTCAAAGTCGACACCCACAATGGCAGTGGGGGCACTAACAGTATTGGAGCCTCTCCATCTCAACATCGAAGCCGTGGCTGTGAAGGCAGCCTGGAGATTAAACATTGTAAAAGGCGGAAGATTCTCGACGGGGGTGTGGATACCAACCGACATCGCAAGTAGGCCGAGCCTGAACATGCTCAGGGACAACTGGTTTACAGATGGCTCGAGAAACAAGAAGAAGGTAGCAGCCGGTGTCTATCGTAGAAGGAATGGAATGGGCTTCACAATCCCGATGGGTTCCTACGCCACAGTTCTACGATCTGAGATTATGGCCATGCTCCAGTGCGCCTAGAAGGCACAGGAGTATGGAAACGAAAGAAAAATCCGTATCTGCTCAGATAGCAGGGCTGCTCAATGGCCCTAAATGGAACAACGACCAAGTCGCTACTAGTATGGGAGTGCTTTGAGGCATGGAACAGCCAAGCGACGAAAAACTGAGTGACTCTACTTTGAATACCTGGACACAGCGGCATCAAAGGTAATGAGATATCTTACAGGCTAGCAAAACTAGCAGCAAGGGAAAACTTTACTGGACTCGAGCCAGTTGTAGGCCTTTCCAGTAGGTTAGTCACTGAAGAAATCAACATCAGAATAAGTGGGAATTGGCCACTGGCTGCAGACAGGCCAAAACTCTTTTGTCTAACAGAAATGTGAATAGGGCATTAAAACCTCGGATATCATAGACATAAGATAGGACTCGCAGAAAGTCCCCTCTATCTTCTGTGCGGAAGGGATTATGAGACAGCTATTCATATCCTTTGTCACTGTCCCGCGATTGCGGAAAAACAACTAATACTCACGGGCAGTAACTGCATCAGTGAGTCAGAAATATCGGCCAGTAGCGCGGCTGCGTTCCTCACCGTATGGAGAGGGCTTTGAGGTCACGCTTCGGCTTACAAGCGGACGAAACGGGATCACCCAAGCGTCAGGGTCTCTTACGGTCTCAACCCAGGAAATAATAATAACGCTTTGACTTAGAGATTATACAGTTCAACTCCTTTTTCTAATTAAATTGTCAAAAATCGTTCTATGTATACTTTTTTTCAATTTCAGACGCTAAAAAGATTTGCTGATGCGTGTCGACTTCCGCAATTCAGAAATCACGAATATTTACCGGGAGAACTGGGGGAGAAAGCCGGGAGACGAAAATTTAGTCAGCTTTGACTACAATATAAAAGGAACGTATTTGAAGAGTCACAGAAAAAACTGGGGGTAACCAATGTTGCAGGTAATCATTATTTCTGGGTAAAGTGGGCTAGGGTACAGGGTAATGTCGCACTGGGTAATTGATAAGTGGGTAAAGAATACCCGACTTTACTTTGGAGGAGTGTAACGTGGGCAAAGTGTCACTTGCTGACTTTATGTTTAAAAAAGCGGCTATAAATAATGAATTCTCACATATTTCCGCGTACAAGGCACTCAAAAAGGATGATACTTAACATTAATTAGCGAATTAATCGCCAAATTTTATTTATTCGCGAAAATAAATTTGACAGCAGACACAGGTTTTAAAAGTTGCCATGGTGTTCCGTTCGCTTTTCCAGTAGGTTCTGACTCTGGTGTAACTTCACACGTTAAATCAACGAGATACAAAAATTTTAAAAAAATATTTGTCACAATCAACCAAATTCGACAACATTCTCATGAATTCTGTAAATTTCCTTGAATTTGGTAGAATTTTCGAGAACTCAGTGGAATTCTTCTGAATGCTGCATCATTCTTTTGAATTCAGAAGAATTATCTTTAATTATGTGCAATCCTTTTCAATTTAGTAGAATTTTCTTAGGTTGGACAGAATTCTCTTGAAATCAGGAGCATCTTTTAAGTTCCGCAGAATTCTCTTTTCAAGAATATTCTGCTCAATTCGAAAGAAAACAGGATAATTTGACTAAATTCAAGAGGATTCTACTAACTATTTTGAGAGAATTCTACTGAATTCAGTATGAATGCTACATTATTTAAGGGCGCAGTCCCATGGAGGTAGATTAGTAGAATAGTGGAACAGTTTTGACCAGTGAGGTGACTGCAAGAGCTTGTATAGCACCTCATTGGTCAAAACTGTTGCACTATTCTACTAATGTACCTACATGGGACTGCGCCGTCAGCGAATGTGACTGAAATCCAAAATAACTTTATTATTATTTGATTTATTTAGTTAACAATATCATGAGATATACTTGAATTTGAAAATGAATCCCTAGTGTTTTCCATGTGGATCATCTTGAATTTTTATTATGTTTAAATGGTATCATTTTGTTAATTTCCAACTTTGAATGTAACTAAGAACAGGGCTTTATTGCCGTGGCTGAAATATCACGTGACAGACTGTCACATGCCCTAAAGAACTTGGACCACGGGTTAAATATTGTTTTTTTTCATTTTAAAAACATATGCCAGCCGCGCGGGCACATTCTCCTTGCGCGCTGCGCGCGCGACGCTTTGCTCCAAGTTTAAGCTCGACTATGGCGCGTGGGTACGCTCTCGCGCTTCGCACTCGTTTTCTATATTTTTTCAAATATCATAAATATTGTAAGTATTATTATTATTATATTATCTAAACCCCTGGCGAATTCATAAATTGGAACTGAAATTGTTTTTCAATTTGTTTCTGAAGAAGGTTTTCAGAGCACCTGCGGCTTTGACGATTACAGTCTCATTGCGACACTCGCGCTTCGCGCTCGATAATTATGTTCTAGGGACGGTTCTCTTAAAAAAAAATAAAACGATGTAAACAAAATTGAACAGCATATAAGAAGTAGGTATGTTGCTTAATATAATGTTAATAAAAAATACCATTTTTTCTAAATAGAGACATTAAGCCGTAGGCTTTGATTCCGTTCGTTCAAACTTCCGCTCTAGGACAAATCTCCCAGATAGCACCAAAAACTCCGTGAAGATTTCCTGAAACTTGCAATGTAAGGTGAGAATATTGCATTGAAAGGTTACGACCAGGTTTGGTCAATCAAGAAAATGTCCGCTTGTGAGGGAATGTCACAAGCGGACATTTTCTTGATTGAGCGAACCTTGCCCTAACCTTTCAATGCAATATTCCTACCTTACAATCGAAGTTTCAGGAAATCTTTACGGAATTTTTTATGCTCCAATACGATTAATTAGTCTAGAACATTCTCAATTTCTGTCCAATTGAAAAATGCCATTGAGATAATTTGTGAATATTTTCATAATCTACTAAAAATAATGATTAAAACTTCCGGATCTCTCAAAAACAAAAATTGCATATTTTTTAAATGATCTAACTTTTTGAATTTTGGTCAAATTTGACAAAAATCGAAAAATTTAATTGAGCTAGTTCAGAAGTATATTTGATATCTAGTACAAATTTTCAATGAAATTTCTTAATCTATGAGAAAAATCATTATTTATATTTTTTGAAAATTTTTCAAATCTTGAAACGTTTATAACTTTATTAATTTTGATCGAAATTAAAAATGCCATAAGAGTAACTTGCAAGTGCTTTTGTTCGTGAATCAGAATCTTAAAAAAAATTTATGAAATTTAAGAATTTTTTTTTTTAATTTGGAAAATGCTCTAAATTTTTTGATGTTGGTCGGAAATATCTGGTTAACAAACTTGACCTTCTTTTTGAGACCCTGAAAAAGTGTATAAAAGGCTGATTCGATTGAACAAATCCTTCAAAAGTTAGCGTGTCTACAACATTCAGGTAATTATACAGACATACAGACATAAATACAGACAGAAACCGACAAAATTTTATGATTTTTGGACTCTGTGAGTGCCGAAACGTAAAGATTCGTTAAAGACTAGAGATAGAAAATTTGGACGATTACATTACACTCTCATGAATGAGAATGTAAAAAATTGCATGATTATTTCTCAAATGTTTCCTATTTTTACTTCTTCGATTTTGGTCAGGAAATTATAAGTCAATTTATTTGACCTTTTATATGCTTGTTCACTTATCAGTGAATATTGCATTTATCTCATTTTTATGTCTCAGAAATATTATGCAAAAGTTTTAGGCATGTCAAAAATGGCATTATTTGGTGGCTCGTTGTTGAACATCGGCTAAAGGGACTGCAGGTGGACAATTTGTTACGGCTGCAAAAAAAGTTGGTGGAGTCCACGTCAAATGAGCACGGAAATTTTCGTGTCGGAATGGGATTAGGCTGTAATTCACGACATATGATTGCTTGGTGGTGGGAAAGAATCTTACCACATATTTTTCGAAAATTCTGAAAAATGGCGGAGATATGGGACTTTGAGTTTTTGAACAACTTTTGTTTTTAAATGACGTATCTTGGGTTCTAACTGACCGATTGAACTTTTAGGCGTCTGAATTTAATTGTTTTAAGATACATTTCAAAATAAAAAAATAAAAAAAATTTTTTCGAAAATTTTGTGAAAAAATAAAAATGAAAAACCCGATTCCCAAAGAATTATGAGAATTTGCCCGCGAAGTAAGCAGATTTTTATTTTATAACTTATTTAACAAATCAGCTATTTGGCTATGTTTTAAGATATAGAGTTGAGTTTTTCAACATAATCAACTGCAAATAACTACATTTCGACAGTTGTCAGTACTCTTGGGCAATGACTAACAATTATTATTGTTATCAACAATCTTATAAACTAAAAAATCATTTTTCATCTTGAAATCAACCACCAATGACTCATTGCTATCACATTTGATCCATCGTTAATAATGTAATTAAATGTCATTTACCGAAAATTTGCTCTCATTAACGTTATAATGATTATTAAAGCAAGTAACGTTTGCACCCAAGTAATACTTATCAATATTAAGGTAAATAATCAATTCATATGACGAATATTGCGCATTTCACGAGCTTCTCTAATAATAAAAAATAATAAGTTCTTTCCTACATAACAAATTATTTATTAATTTTCATGAATCCAACTCACAAACCCCTTTTGTCTATTTATTGTAAAAATTTACTCAAAATTAAGTGACCAAACATTGCTAATCCCCACGAAATTATTTTCATCCACTGATTTGTTTACAACAAATTGAACCAATGTTTATATTTCTGAAATTCTACTGATGAACATTCCTAAATTGTTGTGTCATTGATTCTAGGTCTTTTTCAATGAAGCTAAATATTTCATAACGAATGGTATTCTTCAAAAGTGAAAAATTTTGGTTATTGTCATTTTGTTTATGAAATAAAAAAGTATTAGGAACCTTTTTTAAACATTGGATGTAAACGATCTATGCAGAATTTTATTTATTTTTATTCGTAAAAAAATTTAAATATGATGAAAATAATTGTGGTTTGACCATTAATTTGTCCACAGACACTTTAATTTGCCCTACTGAGCCGCGCCGCGCCATAGAAGACCTGAAGTTTGAATTTCTTTCTCGAAAACCGGTGACAAATCCACTCCAATAATTTCAGGACTTGTAGACCACACTTATACCTTGCGCCGACAAAAAAAAAATGAAAAATGGCATTTTTTGGGAAAAGCGTTATTCAGTTTTATTTTTTTCACAAAATTTTCAAAAAAAAATTTGTATTTTCTTTTTAAAATGTAGCTTAAAATAAGTAAATTTAGATGTCGAAA
>CAKNYM010053113.1:9336-42916 GCA_932195095.1 Andricus curvator
TTCAATTTTCTTTAAATTTCAACACTTGAATCATCAACTGTTGAAAATTCAATTAATACTTAAAAATGAAGAAAATATAAAAATTGAATTTTCAACTGTTCAAAATTGAATTGAAAATTCAAATCGAAGAAACTTGAAAATTGAATTTTCAACAGTGGATTTTTCAATTAATGAAAATTCAAATTAGAGAAAATTTAAAATTGAATTTTCAAAATTGAATTTTCAAAATTGAATTTTCAACAGTTAATGATTCAAGTTCTGTAAATTAGAGGAAATTGAATTTTCAACCGTTGAAAGTGAAAAAATATTCAACTGTTAAAATTGAATTAAAAATTTTTTTCAATTTTTTTCAATTTGAATTTTCTATTTTTGAAGATCGAACTGTTGAAAAATTAAAGAAAATTAAACTTTCAATTTTCAACTGTTGAAAATAGAATAAAATTGCAGAAATTTAAAGAAAATTGATCATTGAATTTTTATCAGTTGTTAATTCTAGTGTTTAAAAATTCAATTTGCTTCAATTTGAATATTCAATTGTATTTTCAAACGTTAAAAATACTACTGTTGAAAATTCTTTCTTTAGCAGTTTAAAATTGGAATTTTCTTTATTTTGAATTGGAAAATTGAAAATAAAAAATTGAAAATTGAAAAAATTTTGCAGTTTTTGAACGGAATTTTGAACAGTTGTTTATTCAACTCTTTAAAATTTAGGAAAATTGAATTTTCAACTGTTGAAAATGAAGAAGAGTGAAAATTAAAGAAAATTGATTATTGTGTTTTCAACAGTTGAAAATTCAACTGTAGATAATTAGAAAAAATTCTGCTAGTAAAAAATGAATTTTCTTCAGTTGGAATTTTCAACTGTTAAAAATTGAAGAAAATCGATAATTGGATTCTGAACATTTGAAAATTAAACTGTTGATGATAGAAGATAATTCAACTGTTGGAAATTCAATTTTCCTTGATTTAAATTTTCAAGAGTTAAAGATTCATCTGTTGAGAATTTAAGAACATTTAAGAAAGTTGATAAATAAAGAAAATTGATAATTGAAGAAAATTATAAATTGAAGAAAATTGAATTTTCAACTGTTAAATATTGAATTGTTTAAAAATAAACTGCTGGAAATTGAACGGTTGAAAATTGAACAAATTTAAAAATTGAGTTTTTAACAGTTGAAAATTCAACTATAGAAAATTAAACTATTGAAAATTTAACTGTTGAAAATAGATCAAAATTAAAGAACTTTGAGAACTGAATTTCCAACTGTTAAAAATTGAAGAAAATAGACCATTGAATTTTTAACAGTTCAAAATTTAATTTTTTTCCAATTTGAGTTTTCAATTAATTTTCATCAGTTAAAAATTTTACTGTCGAAAATTCAACTTTCACGTTTTTTCAATTTAAATTTCCAACTGAATTTTCAGCAGTTGAAAATTCAATTTTCCTTCTTTTGAAATTTTGTGTGCTGAAAATTGAAGAAAATTTACAATTGAATTTTCAACAGTCGATGATTCAACTGTTAGAAATTAAAGTAATTTGAAAATTGAATTTTCAAGTGTTAAAAATGGAAGAAAATGGAAAAATAAAGAAATATGATTATTGAGTTTTTAACAGTTGAACATTCAACTGTTCAATATTTAATATTCAATTGGAATGCTCAACTGTTGAAAATTGAAGAAAATCGACAATTGGATTTGAATTTTCAACATTCGAAAATTGAAGAAAATTGAAGAAAATTGTACATTGAAGAAAATTCTACGGTTAATAGTTGAAGAAAATTCTACTTGAAGGCGTTCATCAACCAACACCAAATAAATTAGTCTTTTTTAGTGTCCTGATATACCATTTTTCCATCTACTTCCATTTTCGTTTTCTATAATTCTATTTTTTCGACACTATTATACATTTCTCAAAAAAAAAAATCCAGAATTAATTTTAAAGAAAGTTTGCCAGTGCTGAGGACGTAGGCGATTAAAAAAATGCAAGGCAGCTACTTATACTACCATTTTGAAACATTTCATAGGTGTGTTGTGTCTCCTTGTAGATAAAATGTACTCACACTTATCCTTTTTTTTAATCTACCTGTACCTAGTAATAATCGATTTTATATATAAATAGTATAAAGCTTACTATAGGCTCTTGTTATAGTTTAATTAATCATCTGCTCTTTCTTTTTTTTTGTATCGTAATCTATTTCATATAGCTTGGTACAACGCGATATTCATTCTTCGATATATACATACATATATCTTATTACACGCTTCCACAAATACGGAAGAAAATCAACCCTTCGATTCCAAGACTTGGCGACTTTGTCGTCGGAGTCTGCGCGACCTCCTGCGTAATTCGATTTCGATAAACGGGCAACGGCTTCCGCCTTGATTAACTAAAGTCCATCGAACGTAATCTCTCGTCTCTTATACTCAAGATTTTCAAATCAGCCAATCCTTTTTTTATCTCTTTTTTGTTTTTAAATTTAAATTTCATAAACGGAAAACCAGGGAAAAAGTCTTTTGGAACGTCTGAAAAGTCAGAAAAATAAAATAAAATTGTTCGTAAGAATAGTTTTTTCTGGATGACATCATTTTACCGAAAAAGCAAAATCCGGATCCGCATTGAAGAATATTCAATTGTTGAAAATTGATGAAAATGGAATTTTCAACTGTTGAAAATTGAATGAATTTAATCATTAAATTTTCAACAGATGAAAATTCAACTATTGAAAATTGACTTATTGAAAATTGAAAAAAATTGAATTTTCAACTGTTCATAATTAAAGAAAATTGAAAATTAAATTTTCCACTGTTAAAAATTGAACTGTTGAAAATTGAATAAATTGAATAATTAAATTTTCAACAGTTGAAAATTCGACTATTGAAAATTGAAATGTTGTAAATTGAAAAAGAAATTTAAAAAAATTGAGAATTCAATTTTCAACTATTGACAATTGCGGAAAATGGATCATTGAATTTTTAACAGTTAAAAATTCAACTGATGATAATTTAACACAATTCAACTATTGAAAATTCTACTTTTAATTTTCTCAAATTTAAATTTTCATTAGTTGAAAAATCCGCTGTTGGAAATTCAATTTTCCAGTTTCTTCAGTTTAAATTTTCAATTGGATTTTCAGTAGTTGTAAATTCAATTTTTAATTTTCTTTATTTTTCATTTTAAATTGAATTTTCAAAAGTTGAAAATTGAAGAAAATTAAAAATTGGATTTTCAACTGTTAAAAATTAAATAAATTGAATAATTGAATAATTTCGGAAAATTGATCATTGAATTTTTAACAGTTTAAAATTCAACTGGTGATAATTGAACAAAATTCAACTATTGAAAATTCTACTTTTAATATTCTTCAACTTAAATTTTCATCAGTTGAAAAATCCACTGTTGAAAATTCAATTTTTCAGTTTCTTCAATTAAAATTTTTAATTGAATTTTCTGTAGATGTACATTCAACTTTCAATTTTATTTATTTTTCATTCCAAATTTGATTTTCAAAAGTTGAAAATTGAAGAAAATTGAAAATTGATTTTTAAACTGTTAAAAATTGAATAAATTGGAAAATTAAATTTTCAACAAGTGAAAATTAAATTTTTGAAAATTCAACTATCAAAAATTGAAATGTTGTAAATTAAAAAATAATGTGAGAAAATTAGGAATTAAATTTTCAACTATTGATAATTGCGGAAAATTGATCATTGAATTTTTAACAGATTAAAATTCAAGTGCTGATAATTTAACAAAACAAAACTATTCAAAATTCTACTTTTAATATTCTTCAATTTAAATTTTCATCAGTTGAAAAATCCACTGTTGAAAATTCAAATTTCCAGTTTCTTCAATTTAAATTTTGAATTAAATTTTCAGTAGTTGTAAATTCAATTTTCTTTATTTTTCATTCTAAATTGAATTTTCAACTGTCAAAAATTGAATAAATTGGAAAATTAGATTTTCAACAACTGAAAATTAAATTATTGAAAATTTAACTCTTGCAAATAGAAATGTTGTAAATTAACAAATAATTAATGAAAACTAAGAATTAAATTTTCAACTATTGATAATTAAGGAAAATTGATCATTGCATTTTTAACAGTTAGAAATTCAACTGCTGATGATTGAACAAAATTCAACTGTTAAAAATTAAATTTTCTTCAATTTGAATTTTTAATTAATTTTAAAAAGTTAAAAACTTCACTGCTGGAAATTCAATTTCCAAGTTTTTTAAATTTGAATTTTCAACTGAATTTTTAGTAGTTGAAAATACAGTTTGCTTTATTTTGAATTATCAGTTGTTGAAAATTGAATAAATTGAATAATTGAATTTTCAATAGTTGAAAATTCAACTATTGAAAATTTAACTATTAAAAATTCTAAAAATTGAGGAAAATTGAGAACTGGATTTTCAAATGCAGAAAATTGAAAATTAAAGAAAATTAATTATTGAATTTTTAACATTTGGAAATTCAACTGTTGATAATTGAACAAAATTCAACAGTTCAAAATTCAATGTTCAATTTTCTTTAATTTGAATTTTCAATTAATTTTTATCAGTTGAAAATACAATTTTCAAGTTTTTTTACTTGAATTTTCAATTTATTTTTCAGTAGTTGAAAATTCCATTTTCAAATTTCTTTATCAATTGAATTTGAAACATTTGAAAATTGGAGAAAATTGAACGGTTGAAAATTCAAGAAAATTGACAATTGAATTTTCAACTGTTGAAAATAAAAGAAAATTGAAAACTAAGGAAATTTGATCATTGAATTTTCAACCGTTAAAAATTTAACTGTGGATAATTGGAGAGAACAAAATCCCAAATGTTGAAAAATAGTGTAAATATAACATTTTTAACACTTGCTCTTAATATAAAATTTTAATTTTTTCTTAAATTTTTAACTCTTAAAATGGAAGAAAGTTAACACTGTCAAAAATTCAATTTGATTTTTTAATTGAATTATCAAAAGTTCAATTTTCAGCAGTTGTCAATTCAACTGTTGAAAATTGAAAAAAATTGAACTGTTGAAATTTCAATTTTCAATTTAGTTCAATTATTAACAGTTATAGAAATAACGATAGAAATTTCAAATTCCAGAAATGAGTAAATGCACGGAAAAGTAAACAAAATAAAATTATGTTTAATATTTCATGTCTGTGAACATTTTTTGCGAACCGGGAAAAAACCGGAAATGACCAGGAATTTTTTCCTCATTTAAGACGGCCACCCTGAAGTTACAAGAATTTCCAGTTCGAGGAATTAGTAAATTACAGAAAATTCAAAATTCGAGAAATTAGTAAATTACAGAAAATTCAAATTCGAGAAATTAGTAAATTATTGATATTTCAAAATTTCGAAAAAAATCATGTTTAATATATTTGCAGTTTAAAATTAAAGACAGCTCAATATTAAAAAATTAGGTACATTATGGGTCACAATCTGTTTAAAATTTGAAGCAGGTGTGCGAATTCACGAGATTTTTGTCTGGACTTTGAAATTTCAGCAATTTGATATTTCGTGAACTTGTAATTTTCGGAATTTTTATATTTCTGAAATTTGAAATTTCGGGTTTCAAAATATAGGTAATTTCATAATCTATTTTATTTAATAATTCCATTTATTTCAAATTTCTCAATTTGTCTAGTTTCGTTAGCTTTAACTTTCGGAATATTTCAATTTCGGTAACAAACATTTGTAGTAATTTGAAATTTCGGAAAATTTCATTTTTTCGAAATTCCCAACATTCAGGTTTTTCATTTTTCGGCAAAATGATCTCATCCCAATTTTTTTTCTGGTACGCTTTTTCAAACGAATTTTTTTGAGACTTCTGATGGAATTTTTGAATTTGTTCGAAATCGAATTCTTTGCCTTACACGTACGCCTTGGGCTACTTACTTACAGTATTACAATTAATATTAGCAGTTACTTTAACGTTCACTTATGTGTACTTTTTTTTTCTCCCCGTCATTATATGGTCGTGCGAGAAAGTCTATTTTAAGTCAACTGCCTGTCGAGAGCTTTCGCCAAGATCAGGTGTCATCGATCGATCTTGTATTTCTGTAGTGCTCGATTAATTCAGGAGCGTTCGAATCTCACTCGATCGTCGATACGTCGGTTTTACCCCTATCTAGAATTAAAGAAGCCCATTTTTTTCGGAACGGCACCCCGCAGACGACGTATTTTTTTATAATTTCTTGAAAGTTTTCAATTTTTCATACTGAAAATTGTTATAGCCGTTTGGATTTGGTAGTGGTCTTTTTTTGGATTGGAGAAATTAATTTTTGAAATCTTGAGAGAGTTTCTCAGAGAGACTCACCGAAGCAATATGTTTGTCCTGGGCAAATTTAATTAATTCCACGCTTCCTTTATAGTTGGAATCCAATTTCACTTTACATAAAGTACTTTTCTTCAAAACTTCAAAGAGAACGCCTTTCTTTGCTATTGGATTTAAGGCTCCAGGATGCTACGTGCTTCAGTCGAGAGTTGAATTCCAAAAAAAAAGGATAAAAAGTAAAATCAAATGAAATAAAACTCCAGGAAGCACTTTCAAATTGAGTCTCGCAAAATTCAATTTCACTTGAGCCAATTTAGAGGTTTCTCGCCATATCTGCTGAACCCAGTCTTTATAACTTCTTCCCCCTTTAGCTTTTTGAATCTCATGTTATTTCTTATTCTGACATTCATTTTTGACTTTTCATCCCGACTAAAATTTCTCGCTCTGACTACAATCTTTTGTACCGATTGTAACTTTACCTAGTGATTAAAAATTGGTTGTTCCGATTTTTGTTTGATGTTTTTCGGAAGGAATTGAAGATGGGAAGAGTGAGTGAAAGTGGTAGGCACCCTGGATGGATTTTCTTGGTGTAAAATTGTTTGGAAAACTGAAGTTTCGTCGTCGGGCGGTGAAGTTTCCAAGTCCTTTTGTTGAGAATTGAGGCGATTGATATGTCTGCTGCAGTTCGATGGGACGATCAATTGGTTCCGGACCGAGTGAGGGGCTTCTTTTGCCTAGCTACCGAATGAGACAGCGATTGGACTTCTGATGTGAGCTAGACGAAGCCTCTTGTTTTTAGGATCGGTGTGATGGGAATCATCGTACCGAATAGGAAAACAAGAGCGAGATTAAAAATTAAAAGAAGATGAGTCCCGCTCGTTTCACGCCTCATCTGAGAACTCGAACCGCTGCAGGTCTCTTTCGAATCCAGTTTTGCTGAAACAGAAAGAAAAATAGGTTAAAAAAGAATTTAAAATCAAATATTCCCGCCTTTGGCGCCACATTCTCAATGCACGCGTCAGGCGCGCGCAGTGTGCAGTGGGGCACGCGTTCGGTGCATGTGGGGCGCGCGCAGTGTGCCGTGAGGCACGCGTAGCGTAAGCGTGGGGCACGCGTCGGGTGCTCGTTTTCGTACGTCTAATGCGTGCATTTCGACTGCATTTTTTCAAAATATCATAAATATTGTAAAGTAAATCGAAAAATGTGATTCAAACCCTTGATGAACGAGAGTCATCAAGCGACTCTGTAATTATTTTTAAATTTGAATTTGAAGACGGTTCTCAAAGAACATGAGGCTTAAAAGATTTTATTCTCATTGCAACATGCGGCGTTTATTGAGCGTTCCTAAATTTGTTTTAAAAATGGTAATATTGAATAAAATAACAATGTTTTTTCATTTATAAAAGTGATTTATACTTATTAAAACCCATCTTCTTTTTATCATATCAAATAATTTCAGGAAAATATATTTTATTTGGAGTAGTCATAGCTTGAAAATTCAACTATTTAGTTCAAAAATCGTCTTCATGGTTAAAAAATTCATCTCTTTTTGTAGAAATTTAATCTTTTTGTGTTATAAATGCAACTTTTTGGTTGAAAATTAATCTTTTTTTGCTGTGGATTAACTTATTTTGTTAGAAATTGAACGATTTGATTGAAATTTAGCTTTCTTGATGAAAATTTATATTTAACAAAAAAAAATTCATCTATTTGGTTGAAAATGAACTATTTTCTTAAAAATTGAACTATTTGATTAAGAATGAACTGCTTTGGTGAAAATGCATATTTTCGGGTGAAAAAGTCAATTGTTTTGTAGAAAGTTAATCTTTTCATCAATTAATTTGTTTTGGTTGAGGATTCAACTATTTTGTGGAAAATTTCAACTGTTTTGGTGAAAGTTCATCTTTTTGACTATTTTGTTGAAAATTCAACTATTTGATTAGAAATTAGTTTTTTTGTTGAAAATTCATATTGTCAATTAAAAAATTAAACTATTTAGGTGAAAATTGACTATTTTGTTGAAAATTTAACTATCGTATTAAAATGACCTTTTTTGTTAAAAATGTAAATTTTCGTGTTACAATTTCCACTGTTTTGTAAAAAGTTCATCTTTTTGGTTTGAAATTTCAACTGTCTGGTTGAAAATTAATTTTTTCGTTGAAAGTTCATATTCTTATTTTTCACGAATTGTTTGGTTGAAAATAAATTTTTTATTAAAAATTCATATTTTAATTATTTAGAAATTTATCTGTTTTGGTTGAGGATTCAAATATTTTGTGAAAAATTCAACTGCTTGGTTGAAAATTAATTTTGTAACTGAAAAGTCATATTTTCTGTTTAAAAGTTGAACTTTTTTGTAGAAATCTCTTCTTTCTGGCTTGAAATTTGAACGATTTGGTGAAACATTGAACTACATATATGGTTGAAAATGAACTTTTTTGTTGAAAATTTATATTTTTTGGTCAAAAATTCAACTGGTTTGTAGAAAGTTTGCTTGAGAATTAACTTTTTTGTTGAAAATTCATATTCTCACTTTTCACAATCTGTTTTGGTTGAGGATTTAACTATTTTGTTAAATTTTCAGTGAAAAAAAAAAATTCATCCAGAAAAAGGGATTTTCAACCAAAAAGATGAATTTTCAAGCAAGAGGATTAATTTTATACGAAAAAAAACGATTTTTTCACAAAATACATGAGTTTTCCACCAAATAGTTAAATTTTCAACTTAGAAAGATAAAATATACAATAAAAAATGGAATAATTAAATTTTCAGTTAAGAGCATTAGTATACAATCAAGAAATGAATTTTCAAGAAAGAGTGAGAGGTTGGTTTTGAATCTTTCTATTTCTCCCTCTTTTTTCCTTTGTCTTTAATGAGCCGAAAAAAACAAACAACAAGATTTATTTCAAAATAATTAGTTGAATTTTCTACCAAAATGCTTAATTTTCAAGCCAAAAAGACAAATTTTCTACAAAACAGTGAAATTTTCAACCTGAGAATATGAAATGTCAACAAAAAAGTTAATTTCCAGCTAATCAGTTGCATTTTTCAACAAAATAGTTCCATTTTCAGTTAAAAGAATAATTTTTAACAAAAAAAAAGAACTTTTAACAAACAAACAAACTTTAAAAAAAAAAAAGAAAAGAATTTTCAACGAAAACCCTATACTAAGACGTCTAGAAAGGTGATTTTCAATGAAAAATGTAATAGTTGATATTTCACCAAAAAAATATTTTTAATTGAAATAAAGAACAGTTGGAGTTGACCAACAAAAAAGAATTTTCAAAAAAATATTTGAATTCTCAACTAAAACAGATTAACTTTATACTAATATATATAATTTTAATTAATTTTGTTCTAAAAAAAGATCTTCTCCTTCCGCTCCGCTGGGATTCGAACCACAGAACTTCTGATTTCCGGTCAGGTGCTTTTCCCAGTAAGCTACTAGAGAGATCGAGAGAAGAAACTTTATTTCAGAAAATTCACGCATTATTATGCTAGATGTTACAAATAAAATTTGTAAAGGAATCTGTGTTATCATTAGAGAATAACAGAAATTTTTAACGTCTTTTCAGACTAGATGGAGCTACAAATTAAAAATTATTCTAATTATTTTTTTTCTTAAAAAAAGATCTTCTCCTTTCGCTCCGCTGGGATTCGAATTACAGAACCATCAGAAGTTCTGTGGTTCGAATCCCAGCGGAGCGAAAGGAGAAGCTCTTTTTTTCAGAGAAAAATCAATTAAAATAATTTTTAATTCGTAGCTCCATCTATTCTGAAAAGACGTTAAAAATTTCTGTTATTCTCTAATGATAACACAGATTTCTTTAAATATATATAATATAATAATCAAATAATGTATTTAATAATAAAAATTAATATTCTACGAAAAAATACGAATTTTGAACAAAATACATAAATTTTCCACCAAATAGTTAAACTTCAACCAAAAACAGTTGCATTTTCAACCAAACAGTTGAATTTTCAACCAAAAAATGACTTTTTAACAAAATTGTTGAATTTCCTGCAAAGTAGATTAATTTTTCAGCAAATCGATAAATTTTCTATTCAAAATACATAAATTTCAAACTAAGAAAGATAATTTTTTAACCAAAAATCATTACGTGGATCCACTAAATTACTTCGAATTACCTGGATTTTAAGTGGATTTCAAGTGGATTACCCTGGATTATAAGTGTATAACTCTGGATTACAAGTGGATTATCTGAATAACTCTGAATTATCTTCATTACAAGTGGATTACTCCAGATTATAATTGGATAAAAAGTGGATTAACCGGATTACAATTACAATAAACCGCATTACAATAGGATTACCAGTTCTGATAACCGAGCAGTCCAGCATATTACCAGAGTTTATTTTCCCCTCGAAACAAATGAATTCTGAGACTATCAGTCTAATTAGGAAAATCGCGTATCCCACGATTAGTTATCTATTTCAATAAAATATTTTTTTCAAATAATTTGATCAATTTTCAAGGAGATATTTCGGGAAAACGCTGTTCCTACACAAACTTATTCTACACAAAATATGTTGTACACGAAGCATACTGATCATATTTTTCGTACATCAAATATTTTCTACACAAAATATTCCCTACACAGAATTTATTACTGTTATATTTTTCCTACACAAAATATTTTCTACACAAAATATTTCCTACACAGTATTTAATACTGTTATATTTCCCCTGCACAAATTTTTTCTGCACAGAATATTTCCTACACAGAATTTAATATTATTTAATACTGTTATTTTTTTCTTACACAAAATATTTTCTGCACAGAATTAATTATTGTTTAATACTGTTATATTTTTCCTGCACAAAATATTTTCTATACATAATATTACCTACACAGAATTTAATACCGTTATATTTATCCTATACAAAATATTTTCTACGCAGCATATATCCTATACAGAAATAAATAGTAATTATTGTATCCTGGCAATATTTTTAAAATATTGTACAAAAGTTATTGTGTCCAATAAAGGAGAGGTGGAGAAAATGCTAGTTTCTTTGTATTTCAAATATTATGTAGCCTTATAACCAATAAACAATAATCATTTTTTTAAACAACTATTTTGTTACGTTATTGATAGTTATTTTTTTAAAATCGGTTTCATTGATGAAATAGAACACTGTTTAATTAGCGAAATATATAGTGTAAGAGATTTAAAAAAAACTAGAATTTTCTGCATCTTTCCTATGAAAAGAAGCAAGTGGTATTAATTATTTAAATCGTCGCAAATTGTTTGTGACAAAAAATATCACTCTTAACATTCTTTATCGCCGACATTAATATCAGAAATCACAATTTATAGGATGAAAAAAATGTTTGAAACAAATTAAAATTGTTTAAAGAATTGCCAAATATATTAAACAAAGAAAAATCAATTTTATCATTCAGTAATTGTGTCATTAATCCCAGCAGAACAGTAACCTTTTACGATTCACAGGGTAAAAATTGTTTAAATAATTACCAAATATATTAAACTAGAACTATTATCCTTGAAATTCAACCACTCTATCATTTATCCCAAAAATAATAACTTTTCACGATTTACAGGAAACACAAATTGTTTAAACAAATGATAATAATTCTTTAAACAATTGAACATGAGTTAAAAGATACTCACCTTCAAGGCATAACGGATATTTTCTTTTATATTCCCCCTTGGGGAATAATTTATGTAAAATATGTTTTGTTTATATTATTTATATATATATATATATAATATTCTCTTGAAATTAATTTTTCAAAAAAAAAAATTATTTTCAATTTTTCAAGGAATTTTAATCAATTTTTGTTTTATTTTGAATCTTCTTAAAATGCTTGAAAAGCTTCTATATTTTTCATTCGAAACCTTCAAAAATCTACATTTTGTTTTACATTTTTTAAACATCTTGTTAAGTTTTAAATTATTTTTGAATTTCTTCAACACTGCTAAATATCTTCTAAACTTATACCAATTTTTTCCAAATTTATAACTGTTTAATTTTTATTTATTCATCAATTTTTTTTCATTTTGAAATATTCTTAAATATTCTATTAAAATTAATTTTTCAAAAAAAAAAAAAAAAACATTTCAAATTTTCCCAGGAATCTTAAGACAATGTTTAGATTATCTTAGAACCTTTCAAAATCCTTAAAAGCTTCAAAATTTTATTTAAAAACTTCTATATATCTCCTCAACGTACTCGAATTTTTTCTAAATGAATACATTTTTATCTGTATTTTCACATCAAAATTCAACAGTTTCACTTACAAATAAAATTTTTTTGAATTAAAACAATTAAAATTAATATTGTAATGTTCAAAGTTTAAGTTTAGTTCTCCGAAATTTTAACGATTCAACGCTTTATGTTTCAAACAATTCAGTTTCAAATTGTTTAGTTGTGAGTATTTAATTTTCAATTGTTTATTTCTAGTGAACAGTCAAACATTGCTGACTATTAAAAAATTGTTCTTCTTCTTGGTTGAAAATTTTCAAATTGAATTCGTTAAAAATGGTATATTTTAGACTGAAACAACAGATAGTTAATAAAGTTTGAATCGGAAGATTACATTTGATTAGTAACTACTAAGGCTTTGGAATTGAAACAGTTCAATTTTTAACGTAAAAATCTGTAAATTGTTTAATTTTAACAGATTCAGAATCGCCCTATAAAATCAATTAATTATTGTTCAATTTCGAATACACGAACTACAGTCCAATTTTTAAAATCATTAATTGAAAAACTGCATTTTAAAATTCTTTTAATGGAAAATGTACACTTAAAAATGAAAATCTAAAATGGAAAATTTTGATGGTAAAAGATTTTAGAATTACACATTGTAAACTGAATGATTTCATAATTGAAAAAGTTAACAATTCAACTTATCATTCAAAAAAAGTTTGAATCAAACTTATTTTAAATTGCATTATGTATCTTGTGACATGAAACTTGTGATATTTCAAGTGATTGTATAGATTTTTCTTCTAAAAACTTGTAAAAATCCCGGTCAAAAAATAAATTCACTGTCATTTCCCGGTCTCAAAAAATTCCCGGTCATTTCCCGGTTTCCCGGTCCAGGGGCCACCCTGAATTATGATGTTTCAGAATATAATTATGCTTCTTCAATGATAATACGTATTTCGTGCTTGGTGGCTTAACAATTTTTCTTCAAAGAAACAATTAAAATAATATATAGTTCAATAATTCTAACATTGATGTCTTTTAATTAAATTTCTTTTCAATACTTTTCTTTTTAAAAGTCCCATGGAGGACATGGTATGGTAGATGAGTAGAATAGTGGAATAGTTTTGACCAATCAGGTTATTGCAAATACTCTGACAACCACATCATTAGTCAAAACTATTCCACTAATCTGCTACCATGGGACTGCGCCCTGAGTTCACTCTCTGTTCGCCTTAAATGGTTATTCACAATAAATCTATGTCTCCTCTGCATCCATGAGAGAATTCGAAACCCTGATTGTCTGTGAGAATTACATAGTTATGGGAATCTACATTGGCAAGAGTTGTAACAACATTGGTTGTAACATTGATATATGTATATAGTGAACTTCAATTATCTGATTTGAAAAATTCGACCCTGGATTCGCGCCTGTTTTGTGTAGGAACACGGAATAAAGTGGATCGTTACAAAAACTCTGTGAACCAGCCGCTCTAACTATTTTAAATTGAACCGCAGCTTTTCGTCGGTGAATTTTGTTAAAATTACTATTTCGCATTCAGGTTATTTGAACTGACTTCTTAAAAGAGTAGGATGAACAATTTCAAATAGTAGGATGCACTGCACCAGTTGGTAACCGTCCACACTCAGGAGAATAAGAGTTACTATTTCGTGTAGTATGCCTTACTTCTGTGAAGAGTAACTTTGCCGATTTCGCATTGTAACGCATATATGTAAATGTATATATGCACTGCACGCATTCTATACACGATTTATAAATAGATTAGCTCGAAACTTTCGACTATAAAAATGATGTGAAACGTCGATCGATTTGAAAAGGAAAAAATTATTTTATATATGATTACTGCACTTAATTTACGATTATTCTTACACAATTGCACGCACAGAGACTTACAAATATGATCGCACGCTCAAACGCTTTGAAAAATCGCCCCCACTGGGGAATCGAACCCTACCTAACTACCTAAAACCTGTCCTAAAACCTAAATCTAGCGCACGCGTTAGTCAAGTGAGCTACGGAACCGCTTAGATTTTTCTGACAAACTCTCGGTCAAGCGGTTTCTCTGAGAAAAACGTGGCCAGCTAAGAAATTATAATAAATAATTACTTAAATTTTTTTAAATTAATCTCTTACTGATGATTTCTAATATTTTGTAACGAGCTTGGGAAAAATATTTTTCTTAGAAGTATTAACTCACACAGTAAATATATTATTACTAATTTATATGTATATTATTATAAAATGAATTGAATTACAATTTTTAAAAAGTACATATTTTGTATTATTGAAAATTAAGGCTTGAAAAAATGTTATCGAATGAAAGTTTTGGAATTTTGATTTTATTTTATTATCATCTCACTTTATTTAAAACGCAACATTCACTTACATAACTGATATATAAATAAAAAATAGTGTAAACATCGTAATAATATATCAAATGCAAAATCGAAATCACTATTTTAAGATGAGACAAACGTTGAATTGTGATTTAAATTTAAATTTTTTGCACAAATAAAATTTTTCTCATGAGATATGGGGATGCTGAATTAGAATAAAAACTGTTTAAAACAAACAAAAAATATTCGGTTCCGAGAAATTGATATCAGGGTGCACAGTCTTCCCCTGTTTTTCTTAGTTTTCCCTTTTTTCTTGAAAATCCCCTTTTCCCCCCTATTCTCAAAAACCTTCCCCCTTTTCTCTTTAAATATACGATATTTGAAATTGTACCCATTATTGAATAATAATTAAAGCAATTATAGCACTTAAATAAATTATTTATGAATAAATAAGGTACACGTTCCAAGTTCAGACCATTAAAAATAAATACTCTTAAACAAATTTGAAGATGAAACATTTTAAAGCAAGTTGAAAATGTGAAAACTGCCGACAGAAGTTATTATCCAATATAAAATTGGAACAGTTACAAAATATATATTATTTTTTAAATAAGTATTAGAAGATTAATACATTTTAGTTGAAATGTACAAAGTTAAATACCTAATTAAAAAATTGAATATTCCAAACTCATCAACTGGAATTTTAAATGTTCTAACTTGAGCAATTCTTAATTTTTTTAAATTTTTACTTGAAAATTTTACTATTGTTGAAAATTAATTTTTTTAAACTCACAATTGAACTATTCCGTTTGTGTTTGAAAATTGATCTTTTTTAGTTGGAAATTCAACTATTTGGTTGCATGTTCAAATTTCGTTCAAAAGTTATATTTTTTGGCAGAAAGTTGGTTAAAAATGTAACTATTTGGTTGAAAATATATTTATTTTGTTGAAAAGCTGTCTTTTTGGTTGAAAATCAAACTACTTTGTTAAAAATGCACTTTTTCAAACTGAAAATTGCAGTTTTTGATTGAAAATTATTTTTTGTATTGAAAGCTTATATTTTTGAGTTAAAAATTCGAGTGTATTATGGAAAGTACTTTTTTTGGCACGAAAATTCAATAAATAGGTAGAAAATTGGTTTTTTCATTTGAAAATTAGTTTCTTGAAATCAAAATGTAGCAATTCCATTTTTGGTTCAAAGTTGATCTTTTTTATTTTGAAAATTCAAATATTTGGTTAAAAATTTATGTAATATGTTAAAAATTCGTCCTTTTTTTTGTAGAAAAATAATTATCTTGCTTTAAAATTCGACATTTTGAATACAATTTTTTTTCTTCATTGGCTAAAAAATCTTTTTTGGTTGAAAACTCAACTCTTGTTGAAAATTCGTGTTTTTGGGTTAAAGATTCAACTGTTTTGTAGAAAATTTGAATTTTTTCTGGAAAATTCAATAGTTTGGTGGGAAAATAAACTAATTGGTCGAATTTTGAACAACTTTGTTAAAAATTCATTTCTTAGTTAAAAATTCATCATTTTAGTTAAAGTTTTTTCTTGTTTGTTAAAGAGTAGGTTTTTTAACTAATAATTGTAATGTTTGGTTGAAAATCAACTTTTTAATTATTAATTCATATTTTCGTGTTGAAAAATCAACTGCATTGTAGAAAATTCTTCATTAAGGCTTCAAAATTCAACAATTTGGGAGAAAATTCAGTTTTTTCAATTGAAAATTAATTTTTTGAAACAAAAATATAACTATTCGATTTTTGGTTAAAAACTGATGTTCTTAATTCAACAATTCAATTATTTTGTTCAAAAATTATCTTACACGTTAAAAATTTTAAATTGCGAAAGTTAAAAATAAATTTCTTGCTCAGTTACAATTTTTTTGAAAATGTGCAAAAAAATGTTTTTTTTTGGATTGAGTCATATTCACACATTTAAAAAAAAGTTGAATATGTCGAAACTAAAATTTATTCAGCTTGAACTAAAGAAACATTTGTTTCTTTTTCGGAAAAAAATGTTTGTCGTGAATTAGGATTTTTGGGATTTCATTTTTTGTTGTTGCAATTTTTGAACGTTATAAACACCACGAAAAAAATGTTTCCCATGGATAAAAAATAATAACATGTTTCTCTGGCTCAAGCTGACTCAATTTCAGGTTCGAATGAATTCAAAAAAAATGTTTTTGTATATTTTCAAAAAATTTTAAATAAGGCAAATTTTTTTGTAATTAAAAAAAAATTTTAATTGTAAATTTAAGACAGAGAACAGAAGATATTAACGGATTTCAATTGTTTTAAATTTAGATTGAAAGTATTAATTATAGTAAGGATGAAATGACAAATCTTCGAAAGAAATATTTATGAGAACGATGTTAAACATATCAAAATTGTGTATTTAACTAATTTTATTTTTTCCCGGACTTTTTCATTTCACTCTGGATGGATTTCCAACGATCTAAGTATATCCAATTTTTAAAAATAAATCATTAATGGCAGAAATCATTGAAAAATCATTAAAAATTATTTAAAAATGTAAAATTTCTTACGAAAAGGTTGTTTGTTCTTTTCGACATATGAAAATAAATGTTTAATCTTTCCCCTATTTTCCCCTTTTTCGTGCGAAAATATTTCCCCTTTTTTGAGCTCCTTTTACGCTGTGATCCCTGTAATATTAAAGATCGCGATATCACACTAGTATGGTAGATTTTATTGTTGTTGAAAATCTGAAAAAAAATGAGAAAATATTGTTTTTTTCATGAAATGGTAGTAATTTCTACAAATATCAATATGAAAAGGTTGAAAAAATTATTACTACGTTAAAATTGGAAATTAATTTGAACTAAAATTTTATTACAAATTATTTTTTAATTATTGTTTAAAAAAATTATATGTCGAAAACAATGTATCATTCAACTGCAAATTTTTTTTTCCAAATAGTATAATATTTGAACCTAGGTGGCTTAATCATGTACGATCCTAATCATTTTTAGTGGTATAAAAAATTAAAAATATCATAAGCGGAAAATTCCATAGTACAAATAATGTAAAAAAAGTATTCTTTTTATATATAATTCTTCAGAATATTTTCAAATTCTGAAAATTTTGTACAAAACAAAGAAACAGTATTGAAGTATAAAGTAGAGTTATTCACTATGTTCATTTGTAATAATTATCTCAACTGATATTATGATAAAAGAGAAAACATTATAAAATAGTTTCCGATAATTTATTTAATTTTGTAAAAGGTCAGTGCGCGGTCTGTCTTATAGATTGAAAAGCGAAAATCTGTTGTTTTACTGATAAGCAAGTTATAAGTCGTCCTTCTTTTTTAATTTGAAACGGACCGCCTAAAAAATGTTGCGGAGGGGGCCTACATGTTTCTAGTTGTGCCACTGAACTTACTTACAATTTCAAATAGTAAGGCTAACAATCTCGCGCAGTTCTTATTGCAATGCGAAAAAGCAGATCGAACTCACTTGCAAAAGTCAAACTCACAATTCTTTGCTTACTATGAAAATTAGTTATTCATACAGTTTACATGTTCAAATGTACTATTTCAAATAGTTATTGAAGCTACTTGTTCTAGTAATCTTTCTTTTTACAATTTGAAGTAGTAATGCTGATTTTAGGTTTTGTATATTTTGAGATCACTATCTTATTCAGTATCAAAAACTATTTGAATTGTTTCTTCTACAATGCGAACAAGTAGACGTCAAGTTAACAATACATAAAAGTAAATCTAACTATCTACTTTTTTCCGTGTATAGTCTACTCTCCCCTAATTATTATACAATATTTCAGTGACAAATGTCACAAAAATATCCCGGCTTAAGTAAGAAAATTAAATATAACTCGGGCCACCAAAAATTTTTGGTCCAGCACTTGTCGTTTCTCACAAGCGGTAAGAATTTTCTTGGTTAGTATATAAGGACCATTTCGACCGATACCCTCAGCGTGCGATATTGTGCGTTACACTGAAAAAAAGAATTTTTGGAACCAAGAAAATGCATTTACTTGAATCTTATTTCTTAGCATCAAGAAAATATTCTTTAATAGTAGTAATTTTTATTTAAACCAGCCATATATCTTTTGTTGATTTAAAGAAATTAATTCTTTGGCTATATTTTCTTGATTCAAACAAATATTTCTCATATTCAAGAAAACCATTTCTTTGATTCCAAAGTTCTAAATTCGTTGAAATCTGATTAGTTGTTCAAAGAAATATTTATTTGATTCAATGAGTTCGATTCTTTTAATTGATTCGGACGCATTTGAATCAATTCATTGTGCATATTTGAATGAAGCCTTTAAGTTTATTCAAATCAAAGCAATAATGATTTGATTCAAAATAACATTAATTAAATTAAAAATATATTTATTTGTTACAAAGAGTTCATGCATTTATACCAATGAAGCATTTATTTAGATGAACAAGGTATTGTGTTTACATAAATATTTATTTTTTCAGTTGAAGGAAATGTTTGATTTGCTTACTAGAATTAAATTATTCATAACAAATAAACATTTATTCCAACGAAGTAATTATTTTTTCAAGTCAAACATTCAATAATTTGGCATAATTTGTTTCAATTGAATACTTCTTTAGATTAAAGAAATATGTTGTTAAATTCAATATCCATGTTTTTGATTTGAAGAAATATTTCTTTGGCATTTATGCTGAGGGTTAAATACGGCTTTCAGCCTTATAATTTCCATGTTGCGACAGCGTCGTGGTCATCGTTGTGGATTTGACACTCGACGGACCCAAGTTCGATTCCTGCTGGAGGTGGATTTTTCATCAAATTTTTCTGTTTCAGGTTCATCAAGATTGTAAATTATATTCCTGATGCGTTGTTTATATTAAATATGTATAATAATAACAATGTTAATTATAATTTAAGATGAAAGAATCCATTTGTTTATTTAGGAAAATATGTACTACAGTTGAAGTACGAACTACTTTATTGCACTCGCGCATGGTTTAGGCCAAAGAAATATTTGTTTGAATCAGTGCGATATTTTTTTGCTTCAAATACTCAAAAATTTGATGCGAAGAAATAGTTTTGTGAGCCTATAAAATATTTGCTTGACTTTAAAATGTATTTATTTCCATCAATTCACATATTCTCATCTCAAAGAAATATGCATTCCCATTCATGACACATTCATTTGGAACAATGAGTCATTTATTTGGTTTAAAATGTATATTTTTGTCTGCAATTAATATTTCTTTGATTTAAAGAAATATTTCCCTCCGATCAATAGGTCGTATTTTTGAATTACAGTACGCTTCATTGAAACATGAAATCAAATCTGTCAATTAAAAAAAACGTTTATTTTATCCGATCGACAATACTTTCAATTAAGAAAATATTTCTTAGAATTGAAATTGTATTCGATCATATCAACTGACTGAATTGTAAATCCAAATATCTAATTTCATTCAGTTAAAGACATCGTCCATTCGCTCAAATAATATTTCAGAGGCTGAAGTAATTATTTATTTGCTTCAATAATTTCTTATTTTTCATACAATTAAACGATTTCTTTGAATTGAAGAAATACATGATTGGACGTATTCAGTACGACCATTTCTTTGAATCAAAGAAATTTTTTTTGATTCAAAAACTTTTTTTTTTTCAGTGTAGAAAATATTTTGTGTAGGAAAAAACGAACAGTATTAAACAATATTAAATTCTGTGTAGGAAATATTCTGTAGAAAAAATGTCGTGTAGGAAAAATATAAAAGTATTAAATGCTGTGTAGGAAATATTTTGTGTAGGAAAAATATGATCAGTATAAGTTGTGCACAATATATTTTGTGTACAATATATTTGTGTAGGAACGGGTGTTACTCTATATTTCCTGTTTGCTCGAAAATATGTGTATAAGAAATGAAATAAAAAACAATGGGTAAAAATGTAAATTCTGAGGTGGCTTTGGAGAAATAGGATTGCAAATGAGAAGGTAGAAAAGGCAGGCAATTGTTGGAAATGGTTTTTGGCATGAGTTTAAGTTTTATCCGGTTATTTGAATACATGGCGGTTGGCTGTGGATTTTCGAGAGTGGATGCAGGTAATCCGGAGAGAGTCGAGTCTCGAATGTGAAGTATCATCTTCTCAGTACCCGGATTACCCAAGAACTCAGGCACTCGAGATATGTAGTTATAACTCTGCCCTAGTACTCATAATCTACACAGAATGTATAATTTGTTTCTACCTACATAGTTTCTAGTGGATGCCAGTCGAAATAAATCGAGCGCTGCTACGTCGCTCTCGCAAGGAGATGATCAGAGTTGGGATTAAAAAAAAATCTTATCTTTTTCAACAAAAAATTAGGCAAAGTGGATTTCGCGTGCCTACAAAATAGGATTTCGTAGCTTATTAAGAAGTGAATTGAGTCGCTCAAATCTCCCCCTCCCATACTTTCATTCACCTTCCCCCAACTTTCCCCTCGCGATCCTACTTACCCTCTTCTACTTCCCCACCCCTCACTTCATTTTCATTTCTCATCCCTTCCCCAACTTCTTCCTTCTCACTTTACCCCTCTCCACACTTCCCAACCATCACTTTCCCTCCCCTACTCTATTTTCACTTCCCTCATTACCGAGCCTCACTTCCAATCATTTCCTCTGCTTCCTCTACTCCCCCTACTGCCCATCTACTTCCTCCACTTCCTCTACTCACCCTCCTCCTCATTTCCCGTCTATTCCTCTAATTTTCCCTTCTCTCATTTACCATCATTTCTCTTACTTTCCCTTCCTTCATTTTCCCTCGATTTCTCTACAACCCCTTCCCTCACTTCATCTACTTCCTCTCGCCTCAATTCGCAACACTTTCCCTAATTTCCTCCTAACTTCTCGTCATTTCCTCTCTCCTCATTTAACATAACTTCCCCTACTTCCCCTCCCCTCATTTCCCCTCAATTTCTCTACTTTCACCTCCGCTCATTTACACTCACTTCCCCTAATTCCCCTCCGCTCATTTTCCCTCACTTCCTATACTTCTACAACCCTCATTTCTCCTTACTTTCCCTACCTTATGAGTACAACTTTTATCTACGAAGCACAGGACATGAGGTAATTTACAAAAAAGAACAAATTACAAAAATTTTCAGAAAATTTTTGTAATAAAATATCTTTTTTGAAGACCATTTCTCCCAAACTGTTAGAGATGGAAGATTTAATATTTTTTAGTTTTACAAAAAATTATACACACTTAATTTCTTTTTGAGACTATTTTAAAGATTGGATGCTTTGAAAAGGAGAAAGTTGACCTTCAAAGAAAAATAAAAAATCAATTTTATTCAAAAATCCCTTTATGGGATATCACAGAAATAAGATTAGAAAAAAACGAGATGAGACTCGTGACTAGACACATCGTGGTTTTTAACACAAAATTCGCTTTTTCGAACGTTTATATTTTTATTCTGAATACGTATTTATTCTAGGAAAATTATTAATTTTCCCCCATCCTTTGCTGTTTATATTTTCAAATGGCAAGTGGCTTTTTGGACGAAATATTTATACTGAAATGCATTTTTTATAGGCAGAGGATTGAAAATGTCCTTATTTTAATAGATTTTTACAATTTCCAAAGATCTTCATCGATTTCAAGGAATGTCATCGAATTTCTAAAGAACTTTAGGGAATAAAGTAAATTTTATTTCAAGAGATTCCTACAGAAAGATTTCAAGGGATAGGAGGAAACGCAAAAAATTTCAAAGGATTTTAAAGATTTTAGGTTTTTTAAAAAATTCCAAAGAATTGTTGAAAATTCACCCTTTTTAATGAAAATTTTATCTGTTTGGATAAAAATGAGCGTGTTTTTTAATTCAAATTTTTGGGTTAAAAATTCAACTATATTATTGAAAATTCGTTTTTGTGTACAAAAAGTTCAACAATTTAAGCAGAAAACTTAACTGTTCGGTTAAAATTTCGTCGTAGGATTGAAAATTCAACTATTTTGGTAGAAAACAAGCTTTTTTGTTAAAAATTCATATTTTTGGGTTAAAAATTAAATTTTTTTATTGAAAATTCGTCTTTGTCTGTGAAAAATTTAACGATTCCGGTAGAAAACTCAATTGCTCGGTTGAAAATTCGTCGTTGGATTGGAAATTCAACTATTTTGGAAGAAAATGACCTTTTTCGTTAAAAATTCATATTTTTGGGTGGAAAATTCGACCTTTTGATTAAAAATTCAACTATTTGGTTGACAATAAACTTGTTTATTTAAAATTTATATTTTCATACTGAGAATTCGTCCTTCTGATCGTGAGTTAAAAGTTCATTTCTTTTAAAGCGAAAAATTCAACTGTTTAGACAAAAATTAGCTTTTTTAAAAAAAATTCATATTTCTGGGTTAAAAATTCCACTGTTTCATGAAAAATTCATCTTTTCAGTGAAAAAATCAAACTTTTAGATAAAAATTCATATTTTCGGGTTAAAAAATTAACTGTTTTGTTGATAATTCACATTTTTGTTCAAAACTTATATTTTCAGGTTGAAAATTGAACTGTTTTGTAGAAAATTCGTCTTTTTTTTTAAAGGTGAATCTTTTTAGTATAAAATTTAACTGTTTGGTTGAAAATTCGTCTTTGGATTCAAAATTCAACCATTTTGTTACAAAATGAGCTTTTTTGTTAAAAAGTAATATTTTTCGGTTGAAAATTCGTCTTTCTAGGCTGAAAATTCATCTTTTTCGGTGAAAAATTAAAGTATTTAAATAAAAATGATCTTTTTTGTTAAAAATTCATATTTTTGGGTTCAAAATTCAACTTTCTCAGTTCTACGGGTTTCAGCGATTTTAAGAAATATGAAGAAACTCAACTAATTTTAAAGGAATTGTTGAATATTCAATTTTCTTGAATTTTCAACTAATAAAAATAAAAGAATATATATTTTTTTAAACTTTCGTAAATTGACCAGTTCAAAATGGAATGTTTAATTTGCTTTAATTTTCAATTTCTCCCATTTTCAATTTTTTTCGGTTTTTATCTGTTTAAAATACTATTTTAAGTTGATAATTCAACTTTTTAAAATTCCATTTTCAATCTCCTTCAATTTTCAACAGTTGAATTTTCAACTGGTGAAAATTGAGTGATATTGAAAATTCAGGTGTTGAAAATTCAATTTTTAATTTTCTTCAATTTTCAACCTGTGCATTTTCACACTTAAAAATTTAAGAAGAAAGTGAATTTTGTATTAAAAAGGATTTTAAAAATGATTTAAAGTGTAAAAAGGGTTTCGTAAGACTTTAATTAAGTCGTTCAAATCTCCCCCTTCCATACTTTCCCTTCCCTACTCTCCCTATTCACCCCACGTTCTGCTACTTTCCCTCTCCTCTTCTACTTTCCCTCCCGTCACTTTACCCGTCGCTTCTTCTCCCTTAACGAACTTCTTCCTTCTATACTTCCCCCTCTCTTCACTTCCCCGGATAGCACGCTTCTTCCCCAACCACTTTATCCTTCCCTACTCATCCGCATTACCCTACTATCTTTTCCATCACTCCCCCTGACTACATTCCCACACTTCAAATCATTTCCTCTACTTTCCCTCAATTCCACTCACTTCTCCTAGTTCTCCTCCCCTCACTTCCCCTTTTTCTCCTCCTCTTATTTTCCCTCACGTCCATTACTTCACTTCTCCTCATTTCTCCACACACCCCCACCCTTTATTTACTCCACTGTCCCTACTTCTCCCTTATTTTCCTTCCTTTCCCCTCTAGTAATTTTAACTACTTCTCTCCCCTGATTTCCCAACACTTCTTTAACTTTCCATCTCATCATTTCCCATCACTTCTCTACTCCTAATTTCCCATTACTTTGTCTACTTTCCCTCTCCTCACTTCCCTTTACTACCCTCCCTCACTTCCAATCATTTCCCCTAGTTCTTCTTCCTTCATTTTCTCTTAAATTCCTACTCCTGACTTCCCCTCACTTCCCCAACTCTAATTTTCTCTCACTTCTCCACCCCTCATTATCTATCACATCAATTGCTTTCCCTCCCCTTATATCCCTCGCTGCCTCTACTTCTCCCTCATTTCTCCTGACCTCCCCTCTATTAATTGTCCCTATTTCCCTTTCCTAATTTCCCCTCACTTTCCGTACCCTATTTTCCTCTCACTTCCTCTCCTCACATTTCTCCTCCCCTTATTTCCCTCGCTGCCCCTACTTCTGCTTCATTTCTCTTCACTTCCCCTCTACTAATTTCCTCTACTTACCTCGCCTTATTTCTCCTCACTTCTGCAACTTTCCATACCATCATTTCCCCTCACTTACCCACTCCTATTTTCCCCCACATTGCCTACTTTCCTACCCCTAATTTCTCTCACTTCCCCTTTCCTAATTCCACCTCACTTCACCTACTTCCCCTTCTCTCATTACCCCTCACATATTTACATAATTTTACATAAAAATGTAATAAATAAACATTGGCAAATAATGTTTTTGCAAATTTATAGTCATGCAATGGAATTTCATTAGGAAATTTATGATATTCAAAAAAAGTCCCAACTCTGATAAATCTCCTTGTCAGAGAGCTTCACTCTTCATCACGGGAACCGGGGATAGAGGAATATTGATTTTCCATTTTCGCATACTTCTTTTAATTCCCATTAATAAAATTAAAGACACTCTTATATTTAGAAAATTCTACTTATAGAAGCGCTTTATTAGTCAATTATTTATAGAATCAACTCCACTCTTCTCTTTTCGTCTATTGATTTCGTTTCTCATGAATATTCCATTTTAATCTCAGTTTTAAGTTATCATTTGTGTGGCTTCAGTAAATCTCGTTTTCTTTCGTGCTTCCAATTTAAATTAAGGGGCCGTTCAAAAACTAAGTCAAGATATTTTCAAAACTTTTTCCACCCCTTCTCTTCTTCGTCACAGACAAAATTTTTTTTTATTTCATTTGAGCATGGTTAAAAATTATTTTTACAATCAAGGAAATTATTCCTATTATTATTTATAACTAATTTTGGAGGATAATTCAAAGAAAACTTTAGAAGCAAATATTTTAGGTTAAAAATGTATATTTAACAATACTTATTTAGAGTTTTCTTTTTTTGCTTTCTCTGTAGGGCATGGATTTATATTTTGTAACCAGAAAATTTTGAACTGTTTAATTTATAAAAGTTTAAAATTTTGAAGTTTAACGGGATTCAAGGATGCTCACTAGTTATCTCAAGCCTAAAAATTAGCATTGATAAAAAGAATTTATTAAATTTAGGAAAATATTTTCATGCTTCATCGTAACGAATTTTCGAAAAAAACATATTTCAGGTAAAAGTTGCAAGTCTTATTTAATCCTAATGTTGTAGGGCTCATTTTGTTCCATGAAGAATTCTAAACAAATTTATTTGGTACGTTTTTATTTAAAAAAGTTTTTGTTTCAGGAAGTATAAGCTGGTTCATTTTATAAACAATATTTTTCTTAAATACATTTTTAAAAATAAAAATATACCAAAGAGATTTGTAGAGTTCCCTTCCAAGAAGAAAACGAGTACTACACAATTAGGATTAAATAAGAATCGCAACTTTTATCTGAAGAGAAAGTAAAAACATAAAAGTCTAAATAACTATTGTTATATAAACAATGTTACATGAAATATTTTTTTTAAGTTTCCCTTCCAAAATTACTTACTATTAACGACAGGAATATTTCCCTCAATTTTAAAAATCATTTTTGACAATGCTCATTTTTGAATTTAAGATAAATAGTGTAGTACATCCCTAAGATTTCAAGTTGAAATATTTTTACAAAATAGTTGAATTTTCAACAAACAAACAAAAATAATTTTAAACTAAAAATTTTCATTTACAACAGAATAGTTGAGTTTTAAAGCAAAAGAGACAAACTTCTCACAAAATGGTTGCAATTTCAACCTCAAAAGATAAATTTTCAAACAGATGATCGAATTTCCAAACAGAAAAGATTAAAAGTTACCCACAAATAGTTAAAATTTTAAAACAAGTGTTTAATCTTCAAGCTAAAGAGTCGATTTTTGTAGAAGACAGTTGAATTTTCAACTATAAAAAATATGGATTTTCAACCCAAAACTTTTATACCAAAAAAGATTAATTTTAATCCAGAGGGACGAACTTTCTATCCAAAAAGATGAATTTGCAAGAAAACAGTCGAATTTTCTCTAAACATGAATCAATCAGTTGAATTTTTCATCAAAATAGTTCAATTTTCAGTTAAAAGAATTATTTGTTAACAAAAAGAAACGAATTTTCAACTAAAATTGTGAATCTTTAATAAATAAATGACCTTTCAAGAAAGCAGTGCAGCTTTCAACCAAATAGTTGAATTTTCAACAAAAAACAAACAATTTTCCACCAAAAATTAAATAGTTAAATTTGAGGATGAAAATAAATTTTCAACAACAAAAAGTTATGCCAGAGAGACTATGTTCTGAACAAAATAGTTCAATCTTAAACTAATGAAATTAGTTTTTAACAAAGTTTTTCAACTTTCAACCAAGTAGAATAATTTTCAATTTTCAATAGTTGAATTTTCAACAAAGAAGATCAATTTTTTACCAAAAAGACAAAATTTCAACAAATGACATAAATTTTCAAATAAATATTTGAAGCAGTGGATGTGATGTTAAACCAAATTTTATTTGATTAATTTTTAATTTATATTTTTTTCGTTTCTCAATTTTTTTAACTAGATAGTTGAATATTTAAACTAAAAAATATCATATTTTAACTAAAAATGGAGTATTTCAATTTTTATTTAAGATAATTGATTTTCAAGAAAAAAGTTAATTTTGAACCAATCAGTTGAATTTTTTATCAAAATAGTTCAATTATTCGTCAAAAGAATTATTTGTTAACAAAAAAAAAGAATTTTTAACTAAAATTGTGAATTTTTAATAATAAAATGAACCTTTAAGAAAGCAGTTTAGCTTTCAACCAAGTAGTTGAATTTTCCACCCAGAAAGATGATTCTGAACGAAAAATAAAAATGAATTTTTAATAAAATTCTTGAATTCTTCACTAAAACAGATTAATTTTTAACAAATTAACATGAGCATTCTCATTAGAATTTTTAAACAACAAAATTCAGATTCTACAAAAAGGAAGAATTTTCAAAAAATACATTAATTTATGAACAAATAGTTAAATTTGCTACCAAATTGTTAAATTTTCAAAAAAAAAAATTGATAGTCAAGAAAGAAAAAAAACTTGAATGAAGTTGTTGATTTTGAAAGCCAGAAAGGCGAATTTTTAACATAACAGTTGAATTTGAAACCAAGAAGTATGACTTTTTAACAAAATTATTAGATTTTCAACAAAATATTTCAATTTTGATCCAAATAATACAATTTTTAACCAAAAAAAGATGAGCCCTCAACAAAATATTTGAATCCGCAACCAAAACAGGTTCATTTTCAACCAAGTATTATAACTTTTTAACAAAATTATTGAATTTTCAATAAAATAATTCAGTTTTTAACCAAAAATAAAATTTTTTACCCAAAGAGATGAATTCTTAACCAAAAACTCAATACTAGAATTTTGAACCTTTCGAGAAATAAATAGGAATTTTGATAATTTATAGTCTAAAGAATAAACTTTAAAATAAAGATTGAAGTTCAATTTTAATACTTTTAATATATTAGATTAGCAAACTACAAATGTTACTTAAAAAGTAAACTTAATTTTCCAATTAATATTTTTTCTGAAAAAAGATCTTCTCCTTTCGCTCCGCTGGGAATCGAACCACAGAACTTCCGATTACCGGTCAGGTGCTTTCCCATTAAGCTACTAGAGAGATCGAGAGGAAGAAAATTTTTTCAGAAAATACACGCATTATTTTGCAAGGTGGTAGATATCAAAATTTTCAAGGAATCTGTATTATCATCAGAGAATAACACACATTTTTAACGTCTTTTCAGACTAGATGGAAGTATCAATTAAAAATTATTTCAATTAATATTTTTTCTGAAAAAATATCTCCTTTCGTTCCGCTGGGAATCGAACCACAGAACGTCCGATTGCCGGTCAGGTGTTTTCCCATTTTTCCATTTTTAATTCATATTTCCATCTAGTCTGAAAAGACGTTAAAATTTCTGTTATTATCTGATGATAATACAGATTCCTTGAAAAAGTTAATTTTCCTTTGCCAATATTTTTCTAAATTTGTGACACTATTTTTTATCTCTGAAGTGAGTGCGAGGCCTGTGATCTAAATTTTGCTTTAGGACCAACTTCCTGATTCGCGCTAGGACCATTTTGGGTATTGTTCTTTTGAAATAGAGTGTATGGTGGAAAGCTCGGACATGTAATAAATATATCTGATTGTTGAACGATGGCACTGGGAAGCTTGTGAGCGCACAGAGGCTTTTGAATGCATATTCATGAGAGCTGTGTGGAATATCATTGAATAATGTTTCTCTTTCACTCATCGCTAGATGTACTCAAATTCTGGGAACGTGACTACAAAGAGCTTCTAGTTGCACAAGTAATTGGGATAATTGCTGCAAAAATTAGAGCTGAACCTGTTTTCACAGAATCGATATTTTCATATTTAATACAAGTAATCATATTTAATACAAGTAATATCGAGAATTAATGTAGCGAGCACAAAGGACTATTTTGTCAAAGGAATAATTTGCACTAATTGGTGATTTTAATCATTTCATTCCGACATCAAGGATAATTAATTTTAAAATGCTTGAAGCCCAGAGCTAATGAAGTAATGTATGCTATTAGAGTTTAGGGCTGTTTAAAAACTACGTCACGCTATTTTGGAAACTTTTTTAACAAAAAAATTAATTTTAGACTAATCAAATAAATTTTAAATCAAAAAGTTGAATTTTCAACCTAGAAAGACGAATTTTCAACCAAATGGTCGAAATTTGAAACAAAAAAGAATTAACATTGGATACAAAAAGTTTCTTTTTCAATCATTAGTTGAACATTCAAGCCAAGAAGACGAACTTTTCAGAAGACAGTTGAATTTTCAACCCAGAATGATGAATTTTCAATCAAGAATTTGTCTACCAACAGAGATGAATTTTTAATCCAAAACGACGAATTTTCTGTAAGAAAGACGAATTTTTGAAAAACATAACTTTGTAACAAAATAGTTCAATTTTCAAGCGAAGAAGATGAATTTTTTAGAGGACAGATAAACTCCCCATCGGAAAGGATGCATTTCCTCTCCAAAAAGACAAATGTTTAATAAAACAGTTAAATTTTTGTTAGAAAAAGATGACTTTTGAACAAAATAGTTGAATTTTCAACAATAGAAATTAATTTTCAACAAATTAGTGGAATTTTCAACTAAAAAGATGTATCTTCAACAAAAAATTAATTTTGAACAAATAAGTTCAACTTTCAACCAAGAAGTATTTGTAATCAAAAAAGATTGGTTCTCAATGAATTTAACAACAAAAAATTTCAACCAAATTAATAATTTCATGTATTTCAGAATGCCGGTCTGAAACCAAATAGTTGAAAAAATGAAAAATTTCAAGGAAAAAAGGAGAATGTTGAATGTTCAACACAATTGTTTATTTTCAATAAAATAGTTGAATTATAAACTAAAAAAGATCAATTTTCAACTAAAAATGCAATAGATAAATTGGCAGTTTAATAAAGTGATTTTCAAAAAAAAAAAAAAAAAAACGAATTTTGAACAAAAAAGTTAAACTTTTGATCAAAGAGATGGATCTTCAACTAATAAAATCAATTTTTAACAAAATAGTTCAACTTTCTACAAAACAGTTGCATTTTCAGCAAAACAGTTGAATTTTCAACCAGAAAGTTATTTTGCAGCTAAATAGTTGAATTGTAAAACTAAAACCGATAAATTTTCAAATAAAAATGGAATAGTTGAATTTGCAAAAAAAAGATGGATCTTTAACTAATAACATCAATTTTTAACAAAATAGTTAAACATTCTACAAAACAGTTGCATTTTCAACAAAACAGTTGCTATTTCAACCAAAAAGTTATTTTGTAGCTGAATAGTTGAATTGTAAAACAAAAACGATCAATTTTCAACTAAAAATGGAATAGTTAAATTTGCAGTTTAATAAATTGATTTTCAACCAAAAAACGAATTTTCAACAGAATAGTTGAATTTTCAATCAAAAGATGGATCTTCAACTAATTGAATCAATTTTTAACAAAATAGTTAAACTTTCTACAAAACATTTTCAACAAATTTTTCAGCATTTTCAACAAAATAGTTGAATTTAAAAAAAATCCTTTTGTAGCTAAATAGTTGAATTGTAAAACTAAAAAGATCAATTTTCAACTAAATATGGAATAGTTATATTTGCAGTTTATTAAATTGATTTTCAACCGAAAAATGAATTTTCAACAGAATAGTTGAATTTTCAACCAAAGAGATGGATCTTAAACTAATAAAATAAATTTCTAACAAAATAGTTAAACTTTCTACAAAACAGTTGCATTTTCAACAAAACAGTTGAATTTTTAACAAAAAAGTTATTTTGCAGCTAAATAGTTGAATTGTAAAACTAAAATCGATCAATTTTCAACTAAAAATGGAATAGTTAAATTTGCAGTTTAATAAATTGATTTTCAACCAAAAAAAGGAATTTTCAACAGAATAGTTGAATTTGCAACCAAAAGATGGATCTTCAACTAATTGAATAAATTTTTAAAAATATGGTTGATTTTCTAAAAAACAGTTGAATTAAAAAAAAATCATTTTTTAGCTAAATAGTTGAATTGTAAACTAAAAACAGTCAGTTTTCAACTAAAATGGAATAATTAAATTCGCAGTTTGAAAAATTGATTTAAAAAAAAAAAATTTTTTTTCAACAGAACAGTTAAATTTTCAACTATAAAGATGGATTTTCAACTAACAAAAACTATTTTTAACAAAATACCTGAACTTTCTACAAAACAGTTGCATTTTTAACAAAATATTTGAATTGTCAACAAAACAGTTAATTTTTAAGCAAATAGGTGAACTTTCTACCAATATAATAGAAATTTCAACACAAAAAGACTAATATCCAACAAAACAGTTTGCTTTCTAAGACAAGAAGGCAAAGTGTCTACAAAACAGTAACATTTTCAACACAAAAGTCAATTTTCAACCAAATAGTTAAACTAAAAACGATCAATTTTCAACAAAAAATGGAATAGGTAAATTTGCTGTTTAAAAAATTGATTTTGACCGAAAAAACAAATTCTCAACTTAATAGTTCAATTTTTAACCAAAGAGATGGATATTCAACTGATAAAATGAATTTTTAGCAAAGTAGACTTTCAACCAAGTAGTTGAATTATCAACCAAAAAACATGAATTCTCAATTAAAAATGAAGATTAGTTTTATACCAAAGTCACAAATCTTCAAAAAACCTGTTTACCCCCACCCCCCCTGTAAGTGTGTCGTAGTTTTTGAACGGCCTCTATTGTATTCTAGACTCATTCAGGGATTTCGCCTGACTGAAACGCTCTTTCTCTACTGAACACTCAATCTAGCTTCCGTAAGTAGATAAGGAAATTTCCAATCAGACACATTTTGTCTGACAGTACTAAGCTCTTTCCCCTGACTGATGCAGTGCTTGCAACAGACCTGCTTCTTATATTTCATTATTTTTTTTTTCTTTTAGGTCACTGTAAAATTCCCGAATAATAAAATTCTCGAAATTGTAAAATTGCCAAAATATAAAAATTCCGAATCGTAAAATTCCCGAATAATAAAATTCCCGACAGTTTATAATATTACCGAATTTGCAAATTCCCGACAGAAAATTGCCGAATTATAAAATATTCGAACCAGAAAATTTTCGAATTTTAAAATTCCCGAATTTAAACAATGAAAACATTGTTTTTAATAAATATTAATTATTTAAAAACAAAGTAATCAAATATTTTCATGAAAAAAAATATTTTAAAATGTTTAAAGTTTTTAAAATTACTGTTTGAATTTGAAATAAAAATAATTGAAAAAAAATATATCTCTGGATAACAAATTTCGTTTGAAAATGTGTATAGTATTTTTTTTAAATTACAAAAAATGTTCTCAAAAATGGAATTGTTAAATGACAAAAATAATTAAAGGGAAACTTCGAGATAAAACAGTGGTGAATTGAATCCTGAAAAGTTTGTTTGGAAAATGTTATTAGATTCGGAAAAAATTTATAGAGAAATTTTTTTTTTTCCGTTCGAAGCGCACGTATTTTTAGATTTATTTTTCATATCATTTTTATACAATTATTTTTATTTAAAATTTAAAGAAAATTTTTTGAAAACTTTGAACATTAAAAAGAATTTTCTTTGAAAAAAATATTTGATTATTTTATTTTCAATAAATAAATAATATTTATTAAGGAGAAATTCGTTGAATTGTTTATATTCGGGATTTTTCTAGTTCAGTTGTTTCAAAATTCGGCAACTTTCTTTCGACGATTTTATTATTCGGACAGTGAAACTTTTTTCATTAACATAATTCAAAGTTGATGCAAGAAAATAAAAGATTCCTTGGTTCGAGACGAATCGATTGACCTATAATATTAATACACTTTATTGAAGATTAAGGAAGTTATGGTAATTTATATATTTTTTAAATCGATTTTTATACTAAAAATGGTCTCATTCTCATAATTTGAAGTTGATGCGAGAATAGACAAGTTATGTTGATTCAAGACGAATCTATTGACCGATAACATTGATACATTTTATTGAATTATTTTTTTTTATTAGGAAGCTATGGTAATGCATAATATTTGAAAATAC
>CAKNYM010053113.1:43505-54603 GCA_932195095.1 Andricus curvator
TTATCTCCTACGAGACAAAAATTTTATTATATTTTGAGGTTATGACGCTCCAATTTAAAAATTTCAACCTATTCATTTATAACTGACAACTATGTACAATCTACCAAGAAACTTTTTCAATTTCCGTTAACTAATAATAAGGACTACGCCTCGAAAAGGACTCGGATCCGAGTCGAAACATGTCGGCAATATTTTAATAAAAACATCATAAACCCGGAAAAGGCCTTCACTGCATTAATATTATAAGATACCGGGAAAAAAATTAAAACATTGATACATTTTATTGAATTAATTTTGTTTTGTTAGGAAGCTATGGTAATGCATAATATTTGAGAACACGATTTTTTATAGTAAAACTTTTTTCACTAACGTAATTTACAATTGATGCAAAAACGGAAAAGATTCCTTGATTCGCGGAAAATCGATTGATCTATAATATTGATACACTTTATTGAAGATTAAGGAAGTTTTGCTCATTTGTAATATTTGAATCATCTGTTTCTGACAGAAAAACTTTTTTCATCGACATAATTCAAAGTTGACGCATGAATAGAAAAGACTTTTTGATCATAAATTTTCAAATAGAATAATTCTGACAATTTTAGTAAAGAAATCATAAAGCTGGGAAAGGGATAGGGTAAGACAGAACTTTTCCCTTCCCTTTCCGAGCTCGAAAAATTATCATTTCGAATACAAAATTTGATTTGTCTGATTTGTCTTTGTATTAAAAAAATGGTTTGTATTATTTTGTAATTTTGTATTTTTTTGTAAATTGATACAAATGAAGACTTTTGTTTGTCTATTATTGAAAAAATAACAAATGACAAAAAATTTATAATTTAAAATTCTTAAAACTGAATTTCGTTGAATTTCCAAAATTCCCCAAAAAAACCGGTAGGGGGGGAAATTCCTACTCAATGGCCTCACGAAAGGAGTATATGGGGTCACGTATCTCGACTCGATTCAAGTGCAATGGGTTGCCCCTTTCGAAGTTCTCGGAAGGAAGTTCTTTACTTCCACAAGAGGAAGTGGGTACGATTGGTCCCTCGCCGGGTGAAATCAAAGGGTACACCGGAAGTGGGGTAGTAAGGGGTGAATGAGCTTTGTGTCTTTCTGTGTGTGTATGCATGTGTGTATGTATGTGTGTGTGTGTGAAACGTACGATGTGCGATGTGCGAGAGAGAAACGCGCCTAGCGCCTCAGTTTGACCCGGACTGGTGGCCGTCTCGGTTCCATCCTCCCATCCCTCGTTGTATACGTATGTACACGTGTGTGCGATATGGTGCGGCGGCATCGATCCACCCCAGCCTGGCGGCCAGTTCCTCCCCATTCCATTTTCCCAGATACATCCTCCTCTCTCTCAATCTCTTGCCTCACTACTTCCTCCTCTTCCCTCTCACTACGGGCACCCCCTTTACTTTTCCATCCCCATTTTATACTCCCACTGTACCCCTCCCCCCGGGGGCGCTCTTCTTCCTTCTCTCAACGTTTCAACCGGTCTCAGCCCCAACCCTACAGCCAAACACCGTCGCCGGTTTATCACCGTTCTGTTTTCGCGGCGCGAGCCGCGATAAAACTCAACGCGACCCCTCTACCCCCCAGAAGGACAGGGGAGGGTTAAGAGGGTTGAGGCTGCCTGCCTGCCTCCTCCCTGTTTTATCGGCCGAGCCGCACAGCGACCAAACCCGGATCTCGATAATTCACGACCGCTGCGGCAAACTCGCCCTCTTTTCCACCGCGAAGTGGTCCTGGACGAAAAAAGTTCAGGCCTATGCCAGGGTTGTGGTGAAGTTTGTTATCACCTTCAGGGGCCGTTCAAAAAATATGTAACACCTTTGGGTGGTGGGGGGTGGGGTGGTCACGTTAAGCGTTACGCTAATGTAAAAACTACATAAATGGATCAAAAATAACTCATTATTAATTAAAATAAGGCTGTGGCTAGTCGTCCCGAAAAATTGGGGAGTTGGAAAAGGGGATGGACTAGTCGTCCCGAAAATTCGGGACGACTAGCCAAGCGTATGAAAAATACTTCACTACTCATCGCGAATTTAGGGACGAGACACTCCGTTAAAATAAATAATTAAATAAAAATAAAATGAAAAATGAAATGAAATTAAAAAATGAAATAAATAAAATAAAGAATTTGGAACCGATGGGCATGCAGCTAGGTTACAAAGGTGGTCCGAAAAAAACTGAAAATGATTAGATTTATGGGACGACTGAAAAATCCCGGAAAATAAAATTCCTGACGCTGTTAAATACTCAAAATGACTCAAACTAAATACTTTCTAACCTTCAATTATTGTTCAATTACTTATAAAAATGTAACTTCTGTTTCAGAATTTTTTCATTGGGCATCGAAGAAATATTAAATATTTTGGAAAAGAAAGCCAAAACTACTCAACCAATAATTATTTTAAGTTAAAATTATTATTTACATTCAAAAGAAATTGATATAGTATTTACAGCACTTAAAAATAATTGAAAATGGCAAAATCACGAAATTCACCATAAAATATATGACTAAATTTTTTTTTCTGAACTTAAATATATATTTCTTATCGCTACTTTTATGTCCAATAAATAAATTCGGGAACAGACATTAATTTTTTTTAACAAGTGGATATACTGAAATTAGTAAATTACTAAAATTTTAAAAATTTGTAATTCCCTAAAACAAAAGAAAAAATAATGTTTGGTTAGTCACTCAAAATCTGTATGAAATTTGAAATAGGTCTGCCAGTCCACGTGATTATTTTTTCTGTAAAATTCCTGAATTGGAAAATTCTCCAATATAGAAAATTGCCGAATTATGAAATATTCGAACTAGAAAACTTCCGAATTGTAAAATTCCCGAATTTAAATAATTAGAAAATGATTGTTTTTAAAATAATTATGATTTATTTATTAAAAATACAAAAATAAAATATTTTTATTACAGACAAATTTTTAATGTTTAAAGTTATATCAATTATTGTTTGAATTTATAATAACAATAATTCTATACAAATTCTTAAAAAAAATAAACATAAAAACACGTAAGTCAAAAAAAAATTCTTCCCTAAATTTTCTCCAAACCTAATAACATTTTTTAACCAAACTTGGCAGAATTTAATTCAGCACTCATTTATCTTGAAATTTCTTTTTAAATGTTTTCTTTGAAATTAAAAATTCGATTTCTGAGAACGTTTTTTGTAATTTTTTGAAAATACCATGCACATTTTGAAACAAAATTTTTCATCCAGAAATATATTGTTTTCAATTATTGCTATTTTGAATTCAAACAATAATTTAAAAAAGCTCTAAGTATTGAAAAAATTTGTTGACAGTAATGTTTGATTATTGTATTTTTAATAAATAATATTTATTAAAGAACAATTTTTTTAATTGTTTCACTTCGGGAATTATACAATCCGGGAATTTTCTAGTTTGGATATTTCATAATTCGGCAATTTTCTGTCACGAATTTTATTAGTCGAGAATTTAAAAATTCGGTAATATTATAAACTGTCGTGAATGTTATTATTCGGGAATTTTCCAATTCAGCAATATTATATACTGTTCGGAAATTTTATTATTATTCGGGAATTTTCCAATTAGGGATTTTTATATTTGGCCAATTTTATAATTTCGGGAATTTTATCAATCGGGAATTTTTGCAGTGTCGGGAATTTTATTTTTCGGGATTTTTCAGTCGTCCCAGAGTATTGGTAATAGCACTGAACAGTTTCTTTGTGACATTACGAACACATTTTTCAAACAAATTTTCAAAAAATTTCTCGTCATTGGGCAATTCGATTGAAAATTTTCAAATTTAAATTAAAATTTTTTTTTTGTGTATCGAAAAAATTTTTGTTTAAAATTTTGTTTGGATAATGTTCATGGAAGTAATTAACCATGAACGGAAAAAAGTAAGAAAAGACTTTTTTTGTCGAAATATAATGTTTCGAAAAATGATAAATGCAATTTTGTTAATTTGTATCTAAAGTTGCGAAAAAAAGGTTTTTTGTTTCATTTTAATTTTTGATACTCTTTTTAATAAACTAGAGAAACTCGTATATATTTTTAAGTTTTGAACAAATTTTTTTATATTTTTTATGAATCCTGAAATGTAAGCCATTTTCACATAAAATCCATAAAAATCCATTTAGACCGGATCCGTAAAAAATAGAACAAAATATACATTAGCGTTGCATTTTTCCTCTCCCACGCCTCCCCCTGAAGGCATTACGTATTTTTCTATTAGCCCCATAGAGTGGAACAAAAAAAAATGTTTACTAAAATATTCTATTATAACGTGGAAACATTGCTTTTCGTTTGAAAATGTTTAATATTTTGTGTCGCCCAGTTTTGTTTGAAATTTTAATTTTTGAGTTTCTTCAAATTCTTTTTGCATGAGTGCAAATGTTATGGCGATTTTTTATAAACAGTTTTTGACTGTAAATAACAATATCAAATTCAAAATCTGAAGAAATCATTTTTGTTTGTATTATAGATTATTTGTGAATATGACTCAAACCAAATATTATTTCATTTTTGATTATTATTCAATTATTCTTGTTTACATTCAAAAAAATATATTAATATAGTACTTACAGCACTTAGAAATAATTGAAAATGGCAAAATCACGAAATTCATAATGAAATATATGATTAAATTTTTTTTTCTCAACTTAAATATATTTTTTATCGCTCCTTTAGTGTCCAGTAAGTATATTGGGGAGCAGACATTAATTTTTTTTATAAGTGGAGGGATGAGGATTTTACCGAAAAAGCGAAATCCCGAATGATTAAAAAGACTGAAATTAGTGAATTACTAAAATTCAGAAAAATGTTAATTCCCGAAAAAATAGAAAAAATGTTCCTTGGATCACTCAAAATCTGTATAAAACTTGAAGTAGGTCTGCCAATCCACGCGAGTTTTTATTTTTTCGGAAATTTGATATGTCGGCAATTTGAAATTTTGGTAATTTGTAATTTTCGAGAATTTTAAATCTTGAGAATTTACTTATTTCGAAAATTTGAAATATCGGGTTTTAAAATTTTAGTAATTTAAAATTTCAGAATTTTTCTAGTTTTGTTAACTTTCACTTTTGAAATATTTCAGTTTGGTTAAGAAACAATTTTTGTAGTTTAATTTTTTTGGGTAATTTTAGTTTTTCGTGAATTTTCTATTTCGGTAATTATGTTTTCGGCATTTGTCATTTTCAGGATTCTTCCTTTTCGGCAAAATTATGTCATCTCCTCATAGGTTTTTTCTTTTGAAAAAATTAAAAATTTTAATCAAAAAGAGACGATAGAAGATATCAATAGATTTCAAAAAAATCTGGTGCAACGTTTCCGTACTATTAGGATTTCGAAGTAGAAAACTACTATTTTTCGCTTCACCACAAATCGAAATTCCCTAAAAAAAAACACTCTCCTATTTTTGAATACGAAATATAAATGTAATTTTGTATAATACTTTTAATTAAAGAATTCTTATTTTTCCCTTTTTTCAAGAAACTTTCTCCTTTTCTCGATTTTTGCTTAAATCTGAACAGAATTAATGGAACTAAATAAAAAGATCCAACTATTCTTGATTAAAATGTAATTTTTTTTTTGGTTGAAAAGTCTTCCATCATATTTTTGTTTTGAAATTCATCTCGCTTGGTTAAAAATTCTACTATTAGGTTATAAATTTAATTATTATGTTGAAAATGAACTATTTTGTTAAAAATTTATCTTTTGTGGTCAAAAATTTAACTACTTGCTATAAAGTTGAACTACTTTGTTTAAAATTAATTTTTTTATTAAAGATTCATCTCTTTGGTTCAAAATGTAAATATTCCATTTTTGGTTTGAAATTTATCTTTTTTAGTTTAAAATTCAACTATTTGGTTTGAAATTCATATTTTTCAGGTCAGAATTCAAGTACTTGATTGAAAATTTATATATTCTGTTGATATTTCATCTTTTTCGGTAGAAAATTAATTCTTTGATTGAAATTTTAACTATTTCGATAAACATGAGTTGTTTTTTTTTGGTTGAGAATTAATTTTCTTCACATAAAATGTGACTATTCCATTTTTTATTGACAACTTATCATTTATAGTTAAAAATTGAAATATTTGGTTGAAAAGTCATGTAATTTGTTGAAGATTTGTCTTTTGGTAAAAAATTAATCTTTTTGGTTGAAAATTAATCTTTCTAGGTTGAAAATTCAGCTATTTGTTAAAAAATTCTAGTATTTTGTTGAAACTTACATTTTTTATTGAAAATTCAACTGCAGAAAACGAACATTTTGGTCCAAAATTCAACTTTTCGGGTTAAAAATTCAACTGTCTTCTAAAAAATGTTTTTTTTTTTTAAATGAAAATTCAATTATTTGGTTTAAAATTTAACTATATTTGTGGTTAAGAATTAAACTATTTGGTTAAAAATTAAACTATTTGTTTGAAAAATTAATACTTATTTTGTTAGAAATTTGTTTTTTGGGGTTTAAAATTAATTATTTAATAAATTTTTGCTATATTAGTTGAAAATTCAGCTATTTGGGAGACAATTCTTGTAGTTTGTTACAAATTCATATGTTTGGTTACAAAATTAATCTTGTTGAAAATTCATCAATTTGGTTAAGGATTCAACTATTCTGTTAAAAACTCGTCTTTTTCAGTTGAATTCATATGGTTGAAAATGAGGTTTTTTGTTGAAAATTAGTTTTTTAAACTGACAATTTAACGATTTCATTTTTGGTTGAAAATTTCTCTTTTCGAGTTGAAAATTCAACTATTTCGTTAAAAAATCATCGTTCTTGATTCAAAATAAACTTTCTTGTTAAAAAGTCTTCTTTTTCGGTTTAAAAGTCAAATATTTTCTAAAGAATTCGATTTTTAAGCCAGAAAACTTAACTATTATGTTGCAAATTCATCTATTCGTTTTTTTTTCATAAGATTAATTTTTGTAACTGCAAACTTAACTGTTCCATTTTTGGTTGGAAACTTATATTTTTAGTTAAAAATTCAACTATTTGGTTGAAATTTCGTCTTTTGGTAACAAATTAATTTTCTTAATAGAAAATTAATCTTCTTACTTGAAAATTGATCTTTGTAAGTTAAGAATTCTGCTATTTGATAGCAAATTCAACTATTTTATTGAAAGTTCAATTAGTTTGTTGAAAATTCTACTATTTTGGTAGTCACCTTTTTTTTTGATCAAAAATTCAACTCTTTTGTTGAAAATTCGTCCTTTCACATTGAAAATTCATTTTTTATGATAGAAGAGTAATTTTTCTTGATTGAAAATTAATCTCTGTTGGCTGATAATAAACTTTTTTATTCGAAAATTCAACTTTTCGGGTGCAAAACTTAACTGTCTCATAAAAAATTAGTTTTTTTTTGGCTTGAAACTTCAACATTTTGGCTTCAAATTCAACTATTTTGCTGGAAATTCGTATTTTTTGTTGAGAATTAATTTTCTTCGCAGAAAAAATGACTATTCCATTTTCGGTTGAAAACTGATTTTATTCTGACTTCAAGAGGTTGATAATTTTTTTTTCGTTGTTGAAAATTAGTTTTTTCAACGTCAAATGTAGCTTCCATTTTTGGTTGAAAACTCATATTTTTTAGTTGAAAATTGAACTATTTGGTTGAAAATTAATGTATTTTGTTGAAAATTCGTCTTTTGGTGGAAATTCAACCTTCTTGGTTGAAAAATATTCATTGTGGGTTAAAAATTGAGCTATTCGTTAGAAAATTCAACTATTTTGTTGACAGTTTAATTATTTTGTTAAAAATTCAACTATTTCGTTAAAGTCATCTTTTTCGGTCGAAAATTCTGTTTTGTTGAAAATTCATCCTTTCGGATTGAAAATTCATTTTCTATGATAGAAAATTCATCTTTCTTGATTGAAAATTTATCCCTCTTGGCTGGTAATGAATATTTTTGTCGAAAATTTAATTTTCCGGGATGAAAACTTAACTGTTTTCTAAAGAATTGTTCTTTTCATCTTAAAAATCCAACCATTTGGTTCAAAAAGCAACTTCTAATTTTTTAGTGCTGATAATATTGATCTTTAATGTATCGACATTTAAATTTTATTTTTTGATCAGAGAAGTGTTATTTGTTACAAAACTTTGAGGCCCCTTCCTGTGTGACACTTTGTGACGTTAGGGCAGACCTGGGTCTAAACTACTTAAATAATACCTGATTGTTTTTTTGTTGGACATGGAACTTTTGATAGGATGAAAAAGTTTGTTCGTGAAATCATTAGAAGTTTACCCTCCGGAGATATAGTTTTACTTTGACGTGAAGTAAAAAATTGGTTACTTGGTTGGTGATGTAACAAGACTCCTGCTCCTTATGGGAGAAGATAACTCTGCCCTCGTTAAATTCATTGACATAGGAAAAAGTTGAAGCGAAGCGACCCTCGATGAATTTAATGAGCAGCGAACAAGGATCTTCGAAGCTCGTGTCTCGACCTCTCAGAAGAAATTTCTTCCTTCCTGTTAGGCACCCACCTCTTATCTCAAATCCAACCTGCTCTCTGCTAAAAATAATGTAATCCTTTGCAGAAAAATCGAGTCTTTTATCCACAGAAAAACCAGGAGGTAGGTTCTAAAAATAGAACGTCAATTTCAAAAGCATATTTTTTTATAAATTAATAATAATAATCTTCAAATTCATTAATTCAACTTCAACACATTTTTTAGGAGAGTGACATCACATTCTGTAAAATCGAAATCACCATTTGAAGATAGAACAAAAGTTTACTCTTGAGCTGAAGCGTTTCTGAATTGAGGTACAAAAAATATAATAAACAAAAATTAGCCAGTTCCAGGTCGAACAGGCTCGGTTGCGGATCACGATAAAAAGTGCAACTTTCAGTTGAAAACAAAAATAAAAACTTACTCCCGAGATATTGAGTTGCTGAATTGGAAGAAAATGAGTTTTATTAGAAAAAGTTAACCAATATCGAGTAAATAATTCAAGACTTTGGATGTTCAAATTGTATGGGGTTTAAAAATCATATTTAAAATGCGACTCAACATCTATTTTCCAATTCGAAAAAAATAATAAGAACTGGATGCAGAGACAATCTCAAATTGACAGGAACCTAAAATTGGAACAGGCTCGGTTGCGGATCACGATAAAAAGTGCAACTTTTAGTTGAAACAAAAAAAAATTCTTCCGAGATATTGAGTTGCTAAATTGGGAGAAAATGAGTTTGATTAGAAAAAGTTAACCAATTCCGAGTGAATTATTCAAGACTTTGGAGGTTCGAATTTTATGGGGTTTGAAAACCCTCTTTAAAAAGCGACTAAAAATCTATTGTTCAATTTGAAAAAATAATAAGAACTGGATCCAGAGACAATCTCAAAGTGACAGGATCCTAAAATTGGAACACGCTCGGTTGCGGATCACGACAAAAAGTGAAAATTTCCAGTTAAAACAAAAAATAAAAACTTACACCCGAGATACTGAGTTGCTAAATTGGAAGAAAATGAGTTTGATTAGAAAAAGTTAATCCATTTAGAGTAAATCATTGCAGAATTTGAATTTTCAAATTTCATGCGCTTTTAAAATCGTTTTTTGATAGCGACTAAAAATCTATTTTTCAATTTTAAAAAATAATAAAAACTTGCCCCCGAGATCATTTTAAAGTGACAGGAACTTGAAATTCGAACAGGCTCGTTTGCGGATCACTATAAAAAGTGCAATTCTCAAATTAAATAAAAAATAAAAACTTACTTCCCAGATATTCAGTAACTGAATTGGAAGAAAATTAGTTTGATTAGAAAAAGTAAACCAATTCCGAGTAAATCATTCGAGAATTTGAAGGTTCAAATTTTATGCGTTTTGAAAATCGTCTTTGGATAGCGAATAAAAATCTATTTTTCAATTTTAACAAATAATAAAAACTTGCCCTTGATATAATTTTAAAGCGACAGGGACTTGAAATAAGAACAGGCTCGGTTGCGGATCACTATAAAAAGTGCAATTCTCAGATTGAATAAAAAAAAACTTACTCTCGAGATATTGAGTAACTGAATTGGAAGAAAATTAGTTTGATTAGAAAAAGTGAACCAATTCTGAGTACATCATTCGAGAATTTGAAGGTTCAAATTTTATGCGCTTTGAAAATCGTCTTTGGATAGCGACTATAAATCTATTTTTAGTTAAAAAAAAGAAAAAAAATTGGTTTCAGAGACAATCTCAAAGTGGCAGAAACCTAAAATAGGAACAGGCTCGGTTGCGGATTACGATAAAAAGAGCAAATTTTCAGTTGAAACAAAAAGTAAAAACCTACTCCCGTGATATTGAGTTGCTGAATTGGAAAAAAAACCTATACTGAATTTCTTACAATATGTTTTCGTGATTTTCTATAACGACTCTTCCAGAATCGCGAAAATGTTTGAAGATTATCATTATAGACATATTCTGAATTTCCTATAATATGTTTTCGTGATTTTTTATAATGATTTTTCCAGAATAGCGACAAAATTAGGAGAAAATCTTTATAGACCTATCCTGAATTTCTTATAGTACGTTTTCGTGATTGTCTATAAAGATTTTTCCAGAATCGCGAAAAAATTAGAGAAAATTCATTATAAGAAAACATTAATAGACCTATACTGAAATTCCAATAATAGATTTTCGTGATTTTTCAAAATGATTTTTTTCAGAATCGCGACAAAATTAGAAGGAATTCATTCATAAAAATCTTTATAGACCTATACTGAATTTCCTATAATATGTTTTTATAATGTTTCGAAATAATTTTTGCCGAATACCGAAAAAATTATAAGAAACTCATAATAGGAAAATCATTATGGATCTATATTGAATTTTCTATAATATGTTTTCGTGATTTTCTATAGTGATTTTTACAGAGTTGCGAAAAAACAATAGAAAGTTCATTATAGGAAAATCATTATAGACCTATACTGACTTTCCTATATGTCCTCGCGACATCCTATAATGATTTTTGTTAGAATCGCGAAAAAATTGTAAGAAATTCTTTATAGGAAAATCATTATAGACCTATACTGAATTTCCTATAATATGTTCTTGTGATTTTCTATAATGATTTTTCCAGAATCTTGAAAAAATTATAAGA
>CAKNYM010053113.1:54613-72074 GCA_932195095.1 Andricus curvator
AATCTTGAAAAAATTATAAGAAAATCATTATAGACCTATCCTAAATCCTATAATGATTTTTACAGAATTGCGAAAAAATGATAGCAAGTTCATTATAGGAAAATCCATATAGACCTATACTGAATTTCCTATAATCTGTTTTCGTGATTTTCTATGATTTTCACAGAATTGCGAAAAAATTATAGAAAGTTTATTACAGTAAAATCATTATAGAATTATACTGAATTTCCTATAATATGTTTTCATGATTTCCTATAATGATTTTTACAGAATCGCAAAGAAATTACGATAAAAATATTATAAACCTATCCTAAATATCCTATACTATGTTTTCGTGATTTTCTGTGCTGATTTTTACAGAATTGCGAAAAAATTATAGAAAGTCCATTATAGGAAAATCATTATAGATATACACTGGATTTCCTATATATCCTCGTGATTTCCTATAATGATTTTTGTTAGAATGGCGAAAAAATTGTCAGAAATTCTTAATAGGAAAATTATTATAGACCTATACTGAATTTTCTATAATATGTTTTCGTGATTTTCTGTAATGATTTTTACAGAATTGTGAAGAAATTATTGGAATTTCATTATGGGAAAATCATTATAGACCTATACCTAATTTCCTATAATATGTTCTCGTTATTTCCTATGATGATTTTTCCAGAATCGCAAAAAAATTATAATAAAAACATTATAAACCTATCCTAAATATCCTATAATATGTTTTCGTGATTTTCTATGATGATTTTTACAGAATCGCAAAAAAATTATAGAAAGTCCATTATAGGAAAATCATTATGGACCTACACTGAATTTCCTATATATCTTCGTGATTTCCTTTAACGATTTTCTTTAAAATTGCGAAAAAATTGTAAGAAATTCTCCATAAGAAAATCATTATAGACCTATACTGAATTTCCTATAATATGTTTTCGTGATTTCCTATGATGATTTTTACAGAATCACAAAAAAAGTACAATAAAAACATTATAGGCCAATCCTAAATATCCTATAACATGTTTTCGTGATATTTTCGAATGAATTTCCCAGAATCGTGAAAAATCATGAGAAAATCATTATAGAAGTATACTGAATTTCCTATAATATGTTTTCGTGATTTTCTATAATGATTTTTACAGAATTGCGAAAAAATTACAGAAACTTCATTATAGGAAAATCATTATAGACCTATACTGAATTTCCTACAATATGTTCTCGTGATTTCCTACAATAATTTTTTTCAGAATCGCGAAAAAATTATGAGAAAATCATTATAGAAGTATACGGAATTTCCTATAATATGTTTTCGTGATTTTCGGTGATGATTTTTACAGAATTGCGAAAAAATTATAGAAAGTTCATTATAGTAAAATCATTACAGAACTATACTAAATTTTCTATAATATGTTTTCATGATTTCCTACAATGATTTTTACAGAATTGCGAAAAAATTGATAGGAACTTCATTATAGGAAAATCATTATAGACCTATACTGAATTTCCTATAATATTTCCTCGTGATTTCCTACAATAATTTTTTTCCCCAGATTCGCGAAAAAATGATAAGAAAATCATTACAGGAAAATCATTATAGACCTATACTGAATTTCCTATAATATATTTTCACACTGGGGGATTGCAGAGGTATTGTAAAAGATGGCATGGGATTGCATGAGATTGCATAAGATTGCAGAGAGAGTGTGAAAGATACAGATTCGAAAATCATATTTTTCAAATCACCTTAATGTATATATTTATAAATGTTATGAAAATTAAAATATATATACTTCAGTTTGGTAATTTGGGTATGAAGCATACAGATATTTTGTTTTCGGTAGAAATATCAAATGAAATATCGAGGACAATATTTTCGGATTTACGTCTCTGAAAGCTGAGTGGAATATTTTTTATGGACCGGAAGTTAATCGTGATATTCGACAGTACACGGTACGTTTGTTGTTCATCGATAATCGAGTATCGCGCTTAAACGGCCATTGCGACTGTACATACTCGCAAATGCCTATATTACCGCTTGAAAGCCCATTCTCGCGTTAATGCGGAAATCGATATTATTCGCACTCCACAAGCATATATAGTCGTTAATTATTGTCCGTTAATTAGTGTTATACATCTATTATTCAGAAATTTCAGAAACAACTTTTATAAATGTCAATTTCAGAAATTCAAAGATTACTGTACTACATTACGTAGTCCAAAGTTCTCTTAAAGCAGGGGTAACATCGTAATTTTTATTTTAATAATTTTAATTAAAATTCAATTTCTGTGATTTCAAGTCGAAATATTTTGAAGTTTTAAGGAAAAAGTTGAATTTTAAACCAAAAAAGGTAAAAAATACCTTTAGTAAAACATACTTCAGGTAAAACGTACCAAGGTAAAAACATACCTTTCAACCCAAAAAGACGAATTTCCAACAACAATGTTAATTTTTAATCAAAAATTTACATAAACAACCAAATAGTTCAAATTTCAAAAAAAAAAAAAAAAATTTCAAACGAGAAACATGACTTTTCTACCATAAAAGATGAATTTTCAATCAAAGAGGACGAATTTTTAACAAAGCAGTTGAATTTTCGACTAAAAGGATGCATTTTTCAGAAGACAGTTTAATTTTCAACGCAAAAAGTTTAATTTTGTACAAAAAAGTTAATTTTCAACAAAAAATTGATCTTTCTACCAATAAAGATGAATTTTCTACCAAAATACGAATTTTCAATTAGTTCAATTAGGCAACAAAAACGAATCCTCAATCTTCAACAATGATGTTGAATTTTCAATAAAAAAGAGGATTTTTAAAGCAAATAGTTGAACAACAAAAATTGAGTTCTTTTTTAGTTTTTCATCACACCATGAAATTGAATTTTTGAGAGAGAACAAATCTTAAAGGATTTTATACATATTTTCGCAAAAATCTCGAAAAATAACACACGATAGAAAAAAATTTCAAGAGAAAGAAAACTTTTCATTTTACTGAAAAAATTTTAGAGAAACAATATTGTTCCCTTCACTTTTTTTCGTATCTTATGCAGTTTTGGAAAAAATGTGAATGATTCTTCTTCAGACAAACAAATGCTTTCTTCTCTTAGAAGAAAAAAATATTAGGGTTTTTGAGTAAATTGACTTCTTTTTGTCAATTTTGAACTTTTTTCACATTTTGCACGGATTTCCAAGAAGACGAGAAATTCTTTTGGAATCAGAAATAAAAGGATAAATACTTACATTAGAATACTAAATATCATGCTTTTTATACATTTTTGAACAATTTTTAGATAATTCGCGTTTAAATTTTTTTAAATTGAAATACTCATAACTTTGTTACAAAAGGTTTTGTCGACAAATCGGTATAAAATATATGACATTTTATTTCCTTCGATTTGGAATTGATTTCGTCAATTCAATTTTTTTTGCAAAAAGTTGAAAATTCGGCAATTTGCTATATTTGGAAATTTGATAATTTCGGGAATAAAAATTTCAGGAATAAATCGAGTAAGTTTGAAGATGTTTAGGAGGATTACAAACTTTGAAGAGATTGACGATATTTTTAAACTTTCAAAAATTTCCCAATGTTTTTTAAAATCTTGCAAAATCAAAAAAACTTTCTCTGAGAAATTTTCGAGATACTTTTTCAACGTATCTGGAACTGATATTTGAAAATGTTAAAAATTCGTCGTTTTGGTTTGAAAATTCATCTTTTTGGTAGAAATTACATTTTTTATGGTTAAAAATGCAACTATTTGGTTTAAAATTAATCGCTTAGGTTAAGGATCCAACTATTTTGATTTAAAATTAAAATCTTTATTAGTTGAAATATCAAATATTATATTTCTGTTTAGAATTCTTCTTCTATTTGTTGAAAATTCAACTACTTGGATAAAATTTTTATTACTTGGTCAAAAATTCACTTTTTTAGTAGAAAATTCATCATTTTAGTACAACATTTAAATCTTTGGTTGAAAATGTAACTATTTTGTGGGAAATTCATCTTGGTTGAAAATGATTATTTTTTTTTTAATTCGTCTGTTTGGGATGAATTCAACTTTTTTATGGAAAATTTGTCTTTTTGGATAATTGCAACTGTTTTTGATTTGAAATTAAAACATTTTTTGATTGAAATGTCATGGATAGCAATTTTTGTTTTGAATTCATCTCTTTTTATTGAAAATTCAACTACTTGGTTAAAAGTTGAACAACTTTGTTAAATTTTTGTTGGTGTTGAATATTCATAATTTTATTTGAAAATTCATCTCTTTGGTTGACAATGTAACAATTTCCTTGGAAGTTTTTCTTTTTTGGTATAAAATTAATATTCCTGATAAAAAATTAATCGATTTGGTTGATAATTCAACTATTAGGTGGTAGAACTTTTTTGGTTGAAAATTAAACTATTTGGTTGAAAATTAAGTTTTTGTTGAAATTTTGATTTGACATATCTGAAATTAGGGTTATATAAATATAAATTTCCTAAGAGTCTTGAGAAAAAATGAAAAAGATTTCAGATATGTCAAATCACAATTTCAACAAAAAAGTTAATCTTTAACCAAAAAGTTCAATTTTTGTACAAAAAATGTGAATTTTCAACAAGAAAGTTAATTTTCAACTGAAATGATGAATCGTCAAACAAAAAATTTGTTTAGAAAATTAGTTCAACTTTTAACTAAGTAGTTGAATTTTCAACCAAAAAGATTAATTTTCAACAAAAAATGTAATAGTTGATATTTCAATCCGAAAAGATTTCAATTTCAAATCAAAAACAGATTAATTAATTTAAAAAACAAAACAATTTTTAACAAAATAGTTGAATCCTCAAACAAATAGATGAATCTTGAAGGAAGAAGATTAATTTTCTGCCAAAAAAGATAAATTTTCAACAAAATAGTTCCATTTTTAACTTTTTTTTTGTTTGAATCCTGAACAAAAAAAAGATTTTGATTTTGAATAAAAAAATTTTCAAACAAAGAAAACGAATTTTCAACATAAGTGTTATATTTTCAACCAAAAAAGATATTTAAGTCAAGAAAAAAAATTTAGGCAAATTATAATTTGAAGGGAAAAATAATATTTACTACAAAATAAAAATTTCGAATAACTATTTATTTTTAAAGTTTTTTTTCCCCGGAATTTCCATTTTTTGGGAAATTTCTGTTTCGATCATTATTTTTTATGACACATGCATGATTTCAGCCCTTTTCGACGCCTATGAAGCGGGGCTAAAGCAAAACTTTTTACTCCCTAGGGACTGAAACGTGACGTCAGAGGTGAATAATGAAAATTATGCCTGTATGAGCTCACATTTTATGATTATCAGCCCACTCACCGTAAAAACTGTGAGGAAATTTTGGTTGCAGATAATAGAATTTTGCGGTTATTTATGGAAAGTTACCATATTTACCTGTAAAATTACTATGAATGACCGAAATTTTTCATAAATTTCCGTAAATTCATGGAAATTTTTAAAAATGAATTTGGCGTAATCTATGGTAAGTTACCATATTTACCTGTAAAATTACCATAAATGACCGAAATTTTTCATGAATTTCCGAAAATTTATGGAAATTTTTTAAAATGAATTTTGGGTAAATTACCATATTTACCTGTAAAATTTCCATAAATGACAGACATTTTTCATAAATTTCCAGAAATTTATGGAAATTTTTAAAAATGAATTTTGGGTAAGTGACCGTATTTACCTGTAAAATTACCATAAATGACCGACATTTTTCATAAATTTCCAGAAATTTATGGAAATCTTTAAAAATGAATTTTGGGTAAGTTACCGTATTTACCTGTAAAATTACCATAAATGACCGAAATTTTACATAAATTTCCGAAAATTTATGGAAATTTTTAAAAATGAATTTTGGGTAAGTTACCGTATTTACCTGTAAAATTACCATAAATGACAGAAATTTTACATAAATTTCCGAAAATTTATGGAAATTTTTAAAAATGAATTTTGGGTAAGTTACCATATTTACCTGTGAAATTACCATAAATGACCGAAAATTTTCATAAATTTTTGAAAATTATCATAAATTTCCGAAAATTTTTAAAAATGAATTTCGGGTAACCCATGGTAAGTTGTTATATTCACCTGTAATATATTATATCATATCAGTCATATTACCATAAATGACAGAAATTTTTCATAAATTTCCGGAAATTCATGGAAATTTTTAAAAATGAATTTGGGGTAATCTATGGTAAGTTACGATATTCACCTGTGAAATTACCATAAATGACAGAAGTTTTTCATGAATTTCCGAAAATGTATGGAAATTTTTAAAAATGAATTTTGGGTAAGTTACCATATTTACCTGTAAAATTGCCATAAATGACCGACATTTTTCATAAATTTTCAGAAATTTATGGAAATTTTTAAAGATGAATTTTGGGTAAGTTACCGTATTTACCTGCAAGATTACCATAAATGACCGAAATTTCACATAAATTTCCGAAAATTTATGGGAATTTAAAAAAATGAATTTTGGGTAAGTTACCATATTTACCTGTGAAATTACCATAAATGACCGAAAATTTTTAAAAATGAATTTTGGGTAAGTTACCATATTTACCTGTAAAATTACCATCATGAATGACAGAAATTTTTCATAAATTTCCGGAAATTTTTAAAAATGAATTTTGGATAATCTATGGTAAGTTACCATATTCACCTGTAAAATTACTATAAATGACCGAAATTTTTCATAAATTTCCGGAAATTCATGGAAAGTTTTAAAAATGAATTTGGGGTAATCTATTCTAAGTTAGCATATTTACCTGTAAAATTGCCATAAATGACCGAAATTTTTCATAAATTCCCGGAAATTTATGGAAATTTTCCAAAATGAATTTTGGGTAATTTATGGTCAGTTACAAATCACCTCTAAAATCACCATAAATGTGGTTAACATTAACTTCATGCTTCATTATACAAAATCTAATATGGACTGAAATCATGACTGTATTTCGAGAAATGTCTGAAATCATCCATTTGTTATAAAAAAGATCGTATGTGCCAAGGGGGAGAGGCACTTTTTCTCCCCCTAGGTGCATAATATATTATTTTTCGTATTTTTCCTCATTCGGGATATTGAAAAATCGGAAAAATTATGTGACCCCATTAAGACTACAGTTCAAAATTTGCAAGAAAATATATGAATTCTTTTTACAACAAAACAATTGTTTTTATATTTTTAAATTTAACATTAAATTATAAATTTTTTTTGAAATCGCATGACCGTGAAACTAAACCTCTTTTTGATTTTTTCTAAATTTTTCCTTGTCACTTGTGACTGATAAGAAAGTATGAGAAGGTCCTGATTTTTCATTTTATGGAGAATATAAAAAAAATTTCGCTGGGAGAAATTGACTTGTAGGAAGAAAAGTATAAAAGCTTGAGTTCGAGTGGATTAGCATTTGAATTCTGAACAAGAAGAGAAAAGAAAAAGGTGCTCAGAACGTTTCTATCTGACTTTTCCGAGGTTGAACGTAAATTAGTTGTGCGTCGAGGAATGAGATTGAGTTGGAAGAACGAACCACTTGGCAAAGTACCCTTCTTGAAATTACAGTGACAAACGACTCTCCTGCAAGAGCAAAACTCAAAGGTCCTAAGAATTCCACCTTTCTCTGTATTAATTTTTCATGCCTACTTTAGACATTTTTTTCAAAAATAGTTCCACCCAAACAAATATTAATCTATATTTTTAGGTCAATTACCAGGGCGCTAATTAAGTGCAACATTTTATATTAAATCTAATATTTTTCAAAATTTGCATTTACATAAAAGATATTTTCCTAATGATTAAACTTTATTTGCAACCCTGTCGGATATTGGAGACATTTAAAATTAAAAAAAAACATATTTTATTTTATTATATTATTTATTGAACATGATTATTTATCGATAAATGCAAATTTTGTTAATTAAGTTAAGGAAAAAATGTAAAGGAAAATATAGGTTTTTAAGGATTTCGAAAAAAATTTAGCAATATTTTCAGAATTCGGAAAGGTTTGAAGAGAACAAAAAAATTTTCTTAAGATTTCTGGGAAAATTTTAACTGACTTTTTTTTTTAAATTAATTTTCAAAGAAAATCTAAACAGATTTTAAAACGTTTCAAAAGATTTCTAAACATTTCGATAAAAATCTGGATGATTTTAAGACTTGTTTTCAAAATCTGAAATATTTTTCAACATTTTATTCAAAAATTCGAATAACTTTAAAGTATTGTTAGTTTGAAGATTCGTCGGTTTAACTATTTTGTTGAAGATTCGTCTTCTTGGATAATTGCAACTGTTTTTGATTTAAAATTAAAATCTTTTTGATTGAAATATAAACGATAGCATTTTTCGTTGTGAATTTGTCTTTTTGGTGGAAAATTCTTGTTGGAAAATTCGTCGATTTGGTTGATAATTCAACTATTTAGTTGAAAAGGAACTTTTTTGTTTGAGAATGAATCTTTGCTGGTTGAGGATTCAACTATTTTGTTGAAAATTGGTCTTTTTTATGAATTCAAGTGTTTTTTTTAAATTTGGAATTAAAATCTTTTTTTGTTAATATAGCCACTTTGTCTGCTTGGTGGGTTTCCTGTCACCACTACGTAGCGCGTCCTCAGGTTGCGGATAGAGGAACGGCCCGTGAGGCTGAACAGCCCCTAAGGTTAGCTGCGAATACAAGAATAAGCAGTCGCGGACAGCCGATAGGAACCAGTCGTGTCTGTGGTGAATTCAGCACTGGTAGAAAATAGGTACACGACAACCATGGCTTGGGAGGACCCACCCATTCGCGTTCATACGCAGTGGGTGGGTTCTGGCAAGCCGAGGTGCAGCGTGTATCCACCTAGAAACTATACCCGAACCAAAACTAAAAATCTTGTAAGGGAAAAATCCTGCTGCCCATTGGACACTGCAGCGATGACACTGCCCGCAAGGGATGTGTGGAATGATTCGCCTGCATAGGGCCAAAGGGGTATTGATGCCAGTAGGCGCGCTGCCTTGCAGGGGGACGTTAGGGTACGAGGATGAAACTGTAATGTGTCTGACGACAAGTTGACATGGTCCTTGTCAGAGTCGGAAAGCTCCCATACTTAGACCTAGGGAGGTATGGGGGTTATCACTCCTGGGACAGTGGACTCACCTACGATCGGAATAGGATCCTAACGTGCGGATTATCTTGAAACTACCATGGCTAACTTACAAAAACAAAAAACTACAGTTAAAGATCTAAGGGTGGGAACTCTAAACGCGCGTAGTCTAAAAACTGGCCGACTTAGCGAACTCATTAAGATAGCAATTGAATACAAAACTGACTTAATAGCACTTCAAGAAACCTGCTGGTCGGGCGATTTCGCGTCAATTTCTAAGGATGACTATACTTTTCACTATGGGGGAGCTAAGGGGCAAAGACTGGGGACTGGTTTTCTTATTAATAAACGAATTTCGCAAGCACTTATCGACATGCAATTCATTAATGACCGGTTATCATACATTGTACTAAAGGGTAATTTCAGCAAACACGTATTAATCAATGTGCACTGCCCCACCGAGGACAAAGACGAAGACACTAAAGATCTTTTTTATGAAACAATCGAGCAGGTTTTTGACAAGTTCTCAACGTTTGACGCAAAAATAGTATTGGGGGACTTCAACGCGAAAATTGGAAAAGAACCAATGTATAGGCCTACAATAGGATCAGAAAGTTTGCATGACGTCAGTAATGATAATGGAACCAGAGTAATAAACTTTGCAGCTTCAAAGAACCTCGTTGTCAAAAGCACATATTTCAAGCATAAAAATATACATAAGGCCACCTGGACATCACCAGATGGTAAAACTCACAATCAGATTGATCACGTTCTAATAGACAGAAGACGTCATACAAACATTCTCGATATAAGATCGTATAGGGGAGCGGATTTAAATTCAGACCATTTTCTCGTGATAGTAAAACTAAGATCTAGGCTAGCGCTAAGTAAGAAAACAAGCCGCACAGAGCCAACAGTTCGTTTCAATATAGATAAGTTCAAAACAGCAACAGAAACATTAAATTACCAAGTTGAGATTTCTAATAGTTTCGACGCTCTCCAAGAACAGAGAGACGATAACAATAATCGCGAGGAGGACCCGGAAACCCTGTGGAGCAATACGAAAAAGGCGATAAAGGCAGCCGCGAAACTTTCGATAGGTTTTAAGAAAGTAACCAAAAGCAAACCATGGTTTGACGAAGAGTGCAAACTCTGGTTTGAGAAACGTCGGAAGGCCAGACTAAGTAGTTTACAAAATAAGTGCGATCAAACACATAAGAAATATCTCGAGATTAGCAAAAGTACAAATAGGCTCTTTAGATCCAAGAAAAGGGAGTGGGAAAAGAATAAAATACTAGCAATAGAAGCGCATAATAAACAAAATAACCCGCGTGAGATGTACAGGGGAATCAATTTTATAAAGAAAGGCTTTCAAAGTAGAACGGAAGTAATGAGGGACGAAAATGGCAATCTAGTAGCCGATGCGACAGAGAGACTGAATTTATGGAAAGATTATTTCGATAAACTATTAAATGTACGTGAAGCCCCCGTTGAAGGTAATCTCGGCGAAATCCACACTGCTGATCTATTAATTAACGATCCTACTGATATAGAAATAGAAATGGCCATCAAGAAGTTGAAAAATAACAAAGCCGCGGGCATCGATGACCTACCGTCAGAACTGATAAAAAATGGAGGCCCTTGCCTCACAAGGCAAATTTGTAAATTGATACGCGTAGTTTGGAAAACAGAACGCATGCCGGAAGAATGGAATACCTCTATCATTATTCCCATCTTTAAAAAAGGCGATAAAACTAACTGTAACAACTATCGGGGAATTTCACTTGTGCCTTCGTGCTACAAGATCCTGTCTAATGTTATCCTAAGTAGACTAACTCCTTTTGCCGAGGAAATCATTGGGGATTACCAGTGTGGATTCCGCCGAAACCGATCTACAAGCGATCAAATGTTTACAATTAGACAACTGTTAGAAAAGAAATGGGAATTTAAAGAAGCAGTACATCAGCTATTTATCGATTTTAAAAAAGCTTACGACTCTATTATACGCGCGCGAATGTACTGGATCCTAGAGTTCTTGGGTGTGCCAAGAAAATTGGTTAGACTTATCGAAATTTGCTTAAGCGGCAGTAAGGGTAGAATACGCGTAAACGGTAGTTTATCTGAAGAGTTTTCGATCCGCGATGGCCTGAAACAGGGCGATGCACTTTCGTGCGTCCTTTTTAACTTAGTTTTAGAATACGTGGTTAGGCAAGTGCAGGCGAATCCGACCGGTGCTACCCTCAATGGGGTAATACAAATTCTTGGATATGCGGATGATCTCGACGTACTAGGGGATGATAAAGAAACGGTAGCTAAAAATGCAGAAATCTTGATCGCAAAAGCCAAAGAGATTGGCTTGGAAGTTAGCGAATCGAAGACAAAATATATGACCGTCGTCAGGTCCGGACAAAGTAATCAAGACGGGGATCTAATGGCCGGAAATATGAAATTCGAAAGGGTTAACGAGTTTAAATACCTCGGGTCTATTATAACTAGCGAAAATAAGATTAAAACGGAAATCAATGCGCGGCTACACGCTGGCAATGGGTGCTATTATGCAGCAAACACGCTACTAAAATCGCGATCGCTATCTAGAACATCAAAGTAAGAATTTACAAAACGATAATAATGCCGGTCGTCATGTACGGGTGTGAAACGTGGGCGCTGACGAAAGGAGAAGAGAATAGGTTTAGAGTTTTCGAGAATAAAGTACTTAGAAAAATCTATGGTCCAAAAAGGGACGAAGAGACCGGCGAGTGGAGAAAACTGCATAATAATGAGCTGCACGCTCTCTACGGGTCAGCAAATATTAATAGAGTAATGAAAGCGCGTAAATTAAGATGGGCGGGGCATGTAGCAAGAATGGGCAATGAAAGAACAGTGGCGCAAGTTTTAAGAGGGAGACCGACTGGTAAGAGACCCCTAGGCAGACCGAGAAACAGATGGGAGAAAAATGTAAGGGATGATCTAAAAGAACTAGGACATGATTACTTAAACTGGATGGAGAATGCACAAGATAGAGATGTGTGGCGGTCTCGGGTAGATGAGGCAATGAACTTTCGAGTTCGAACTGCTAATCTATAATAATAATAATAATAATAGCCACTTTGTATTACATTTTTCGTGGAGAATTCTTCTCTTTTTGTCGAAAATTAAACTGTTTCGTTGAAAATAAACTATTTTGTTGAAATTTTGATTTGACGTATCTGAAATCTTCAAAAATCTTTTTGATTTTTTTTAATAATCTTAGAAAAATTATATTCATATACCCTTAAAAAGAAATAAACAAATAAATCTTCAAAATAAATAGTTATTCGAAATTTGTATTTTGTATTAAAAATTATTTTTCTACCACAAAAGACATTTTTTTAATTAAAATAATTAATCTTAAAAAAATGACTTTTTCACAAATTTAACTCAAATGATGAATCTTCAATCAGACAAGTGAATTTTCAATAAAGTAGTTTAACTTTATAACAAGTAGCTGAATTTTCAACCAAAAAAAATAAAATCTCAAGAAAAAATATACTTTTTGATAATTAAACTAAAAAATAATTTTAATTTTAAATCAATAAGAGTTGAATACATCCAGAAAGACGAAATTTCCACAAAATAGTTTAATCCTCAGCCAAAAAAGATTTTAATTTCAAACCAAACATTTGTAATTATAAAAAAGATGCAATTTTTACCAAGAGATATGAATTTTTAAACCGATAAGACGAATTTACAACAAACGATTGAATTTAAAATCAAAAAATATTTTTCTGTCCATACTAAAAAATATGTGTAGGCAAATTATAATTTGAACGAAAACATAATTTTCAATACAAAATAAAAATTTTTAATAACTATTTATTTTTTAATCTTCTTTGGTTATTTGCGTCAAGGTTATATAAATATAATTTTTCTACGTTTCTCGAGAACATTCAACAAGATTTTTCATGATTTCAGATATGTCGAAAAAGTATTGTTTAAAAATCTTCAGATTCATTTTTGACAATTTTGGAAATATTTTGTAATATTTAAAAATATTTTTAATGATCATCTTTAAATTAATTTTTAAAGATAAAGAATTACTTCAAACATTCCCAGGAATTTTAAGGAATGTTTTTTATTATATTGAAACTTTTTAAAATCGTTAAAAAACTTCAAAATTTTATTTCGAATTTGAATTATTTATTATTTTCAGAATGTTTAAAAAGCTTGTAAATATCTTTTGAAATGATTCGAATTTTTCCTAAAATGTTGGAAAAATTCTTCAAAATTAAAAAAATTACCTTCAAATCTTCCAGATACTTTTATGATAATTTTAGAAATCTTTTTAAATGTTTTGAAATCTTTTTAAATATTCTCTTACAATAAAGGTAATAAAATTGAAAATAATTTGAAATTTCCTGAGAAATCTTAAGACATTTTTTTTATTCTCGTGAAAGCTTTCAAAATTCTTAAAAAGCTCCTAAATCTTTTGTTCGAAATCTTCAAAAATGCACATTTTCTTTTTTAAATGAAATGACTTTTGTATCCTTCAAAAATTTCTAGATATCTCTTAAAATTATTCGATTTTTTGCAAAATTTTGTAATTTTGCAAAATTTCAAAATTTTGCTTTTAAATCATTTAAATTTTTTCCTGAATTTTAAGAAATCAATTGAAATATTTTAAAATCTACATTCTGTTGAAAATTTGTCGGTATCAGTAATTTTCACGTTATCGGTTCCAAATTTTTTTTATTGATACCTACAGTATATATATATATATTAAAAAAGTTGAAAAAAATGAAGAATCTGAAAAATATTTCATTCGGTGATTTTTGATATAGAGAAAGAAAAAGCAGTTTTCTCCACTAGAGAAAGTTTACTTTTATCTCAAATTTTCCGTTCTTCTTGCAAGTCAAGAGGCAATTTCAATCGAATTTCCTGAAAGTAGTCACTTATACTTCGTCGTTTCCTTGCTTCGGGCTTTTCAATATCTATGGGACTAAAGCTAAGTCGCTCGAAAGTTCCACAATCTAGTGTCTTAATGAACTTAAAAGTTTTTGAACTTTCTTAGCAGAAGTTAACGACTCGACAATTCGACTTGATTTAATTGAAACTTTAAATAAAATAAAGACTTCAAATAAAATACGATTCGAAATAATATATAAAATTAACTATAATAATCTACGATTTCATTAATTAATCAATTAATTAATTAATTCACTTTTTCCATATTGAAGCCTTGCTTGGAAATGCTTTAACTACTTTAACTATTTTAATTGTCTAATTTACAATTTATATATTTAGAATTCTTCAATTTTAAAAACTGAAAATGACAGTAAATTTTGTTTATTAAGAAATCTCATTTTTTAGTTTAGAGAAATATATTCAATCACTTTGAATGTCACTTGATACTACATATCTTCAAACCTAAAAATAAATTTTCCACAAAATAGTTCAATCCCTAATTAAAACAGTTTAACTTTTTAACAAGCAGTTCTATTTTAACCGAAAAAAGCTGGAATTTCATACCAAAAAGGCGAATTTTCAGCAAAAGAGTTGAACTTTTAATCAAGAAAGATTTTTCAGTGAAAAAAAAAAATTTCAGTCAAATTATCGAATCTTTAAGCCAAGATGGCGAATTCTCTACGAACCAGTTGATTTTCAACCCATATATATGAATTTGCAAGACAAAAAGATTAATTTTTTATAAAAGATTTGAATTTTTAACCAGAAAATATAAATTTTCATCAAAAAGTTAATTCTCATCCAAATAGTTAAAATTTTAACTAAAAAAGATCAATTTTCAACCAAAAATAAAATAATTAAATGTTTACTTAAAAGAATTAATTTTCAATGAAGAAAAATGAACTTTTAACAAAAAAGTTGAATTTTCAACCAAAGAGATGAATCTTCAAACAAAAAATTAATTTAAAAAAAGTATTTCATCTTTCAGCGAAGTAGTTATAGGGTTCTTCGTGCATAAGCATAACTCTTCACAGAAACATTTTTTATTGATAATAAGAGACATAAATAGTTAAAAAACAAAATTTATTCAAATATTTGGTAGAAAAGTTGTCTTTTTGTTTTGAAAATTCAATGTTCTTAATGAATATTCGTCTTTTTTGGATATGAAATCCGTGTTTTTGGATTCAAAATTCATATTTTTTGATAGAAAATTAATTTTTTTAAACTAAACTATATTTTAAAAAGTTGTCTTTTTTGCTTGAAAATTTAACTATTTGGTTAAAAATCAAACTATTTTGTTGAAAATTCTTCTCTTAACTTTTTTGCTTGAAATACATTTTCTTGGGGTTCAAAGTGAACGGTTTTCTAAAAAATTCAAATTTTTAGTTTGAAAATTCAACTCTTTTGTTGAAAATTAAACTCCTTGGTTGCAAGTTCAACTACTTTGTTAAAAATGAATATTTTGGTCAAGTATTCATGTATTTGGTTAAAAACTGAACTATTTTCTTGGTTGAAAATTTATCTTTTTTGTGAACAATTAAAAAATTTGGTTAAAAATTCATGAATTTTGTTGAAAATTCATCTTTATTGGTTAAAATAAACTTTTTTTAAAATAAAACTTAAACTTTTCTTCTTGAGAATTTAACGGTCCTTTACGAAAATCGTCTTTTTGGCTTGCAAATTCAACTATTTGGGAAAAAATGCAACTGTTTTGGTTTAAAGTTTAATCTTTTTTCTTTCAAAATTTGACCATTTGGTTGAAAATTTATCTTTCCGGCAGAAAATGCAAATATCTGGTTAAAAATTCAACTATTTTGATAAAAATTCGTCTCTTTCGTTTCAAATTTCAGCTATTTGACTGAAAAATATATATATTTTTTTAATTTAACTATTCGGTTGCAATTTTTTTTGGTTCAAAATAAACGTTTTTAATGAAAAAAATTTTATTTGGGGGTTTTAAAGTCAATGGTTTTCTAAAATATTTTACTTTTTAGCTTGAAAACTCAACTCCTTTGGTAGAAAATCTTTTTTGGTTGAAAATTCGACTATTTTGTTGAAGAAGCAATATATTTCCACATATATTTTACATATTAATCATTTTTCACTATATTTTAAAAACTTTTGCTTAGAATGAAATGATATTTGAAAAGCCGTTAAAAATTTGCATTATTCATTAATTTTATGTATAGCGGAAATTATCTACACGCCTAGTTTTTAAGCTGTGGCTGAATTCCCTCCTTTTTTTATAATATTAACACACATTTTTTTCTAATATTAAAGTTAATAAAATTATCCATCTAGTAAGCTCAAATTAAAGGCAAAATGTCAAATTAACAAAAAGATATTTCAAAAATAGTTAAATTTAGATGTTTTTGAAAAATTGGAATAACTATAGAAATAATCAACATTTTTCAAAGTTCTTAGGTTAATTTTAAAGGTCATTGTTAATATTATTTGTCTAAATTGTTAAAATATTTTAAGTATTTTTTCCTGACATTCCACCCTGGATGAAAATTGGTGCAAAAAAGTTGCAAAATTTCAAATAATGGTTGCACTTATCACATAATTTAAACAAGTTCAAAACTATACTATTTTTATAAATTTGGTTAAAATTTATCATAGCATAATAAATAATGATTAAAAACAAATGTTTGTAAGTAATCTAATATATTTTTAAATGTTGCGACTTTTTTTTATCAAGTTTGACCCTAGGGCAGAATCTACCGAAAAAATCTGAAAATATTTTAACAATTCAGTAAAATACTGTGGAGACATACGTTTAAAATGAGCACAGAAAAAAATTTTTTAGGTATTTCCAGATTTATTCCAATTTTTCCCAAGCATCTCAATTTATTTTTTTTTGGTCTCATTAGACGAAAAATGTTATTCCCTTTCTCGTTATTACAAGGAAAAAATGTTCATGTTAATATCATAAAAAATTGAATTACTGTAGTAAAATTTTAAAAAACAGGCATGTAGAGAATTTCCGCTGGTAGTGTACAAGAATTTTTCTAGAAATAATATTGCAAACAGTGCAATGCCTTGAAATTGATTTAAGTTCAAATTTTGAATAGAATTTTTTTAAAGTTGTCTGGGATATTTTTCAAAAATTGATCTGAAAACCGACTACTGAAAGCTGACTACTATAAAAACCCTGTTTATGCAATAAAAGGCGATGGATTTGTTTGTGAAATAGAGGAATAAAGTTTGAGGAGTTCCTTAAATAAGTGGCAGAATATAATCCACTCAGGTTTCGCTCTGAGTGATTGGAAGGGAATAGAATTTTTTTGAAAGTTGTCTTGGATATTTTTCACAAATTGACCTGAAAACCTAAAATTGTTCTCAAAATGTCTTGGATATTTTTCAAAAATTGACCTGAAAACCTAAAATTGTTCTGAAATTTTGAAATCCGACT
>CAKNYM010053113.1:85721-105024 GCA_932195095.1 Andricus curvator
ATATTTTGTAAGAATTCATCTTTCTGGTAGAAAATGATTCTTCTTGGTTGAAAATTCATCTTTTTTGTTGAAAATTCAATCTTTCGGTTGAAAATTAATTTTTTTAACTGGAAATTTAAATATATTTCATTTTTAATAAAAAAATTTCTTTTCTAGTTGAAACTTCAACTATTTGGTTGGAAATTTATGTATTTTGTTAAAAATTCGTCTGATTTGCTAGAAAATTAATCTTCTCGGTTGAAAATTCAACTTTTTGGTTGATAATTTATGTATTTTGTTGAAAATTCATTTTATTTGGCAGAAAATTGATTTTCTCGGTTGAAAATTTATATATTTCGTTCAAAATTCTTTTTTTTTTGTAGAAAATCAATTTTTTTTTTGAAAATGCAACTGTTTGGTTGAAAATTAATCTGTTTAGGTTGAGGATTTAAGTTTGTATGTTGAAAATTTGTCTTTTTTGGTTAAATTCAACTATTTTTGATTCGAAATAAAAATATTTTTAAGGAGAAATATTGACAATTACATTTTTTGCTGAAAATTTACTTTTTCGGGCTGAAAATTCAATTACTTTCTTGAAAATTTAATTTTTTTAAATAAAAGTGTAGCAATTGCAATTTTGGTTGAAAATTGATGTTTTAAATTTAAAATTCAACTATTTGGTTGAAAGTTTATGTAATTTGTGGAAAGTTCGTCTTTTTGGCAGAAAATTAACCTTCTTGGTTGAAAATTAAAATATTTAGTTCGAAGGTGATATATTTTGTAAGAATTCATCTTTCTGGTAGAAAATTATTCTTCTTGGTTGAAAATTCATCTCTTTGTTTAAAAATTCAACTATTTAGTTGAAACTTTTATATGTTTTAACAAGTGTCATGATCTAAAATAAATAAATATTTTCAAAACTGAGAAAAAATGCAATTTTTCACACTGTTTCCACAATTTCAGCGTGTCCCGGATGTCTTAAGATATTTAACGTTCAGAGTTTTTTCTTTTTGGTAGAAATTTAATCTTTTTGGTTAAAAATGGAACGATTTGGTTGAAACCTAATCTGTTCTATTTGAGGAATTAAGTTTTTGGTTGACATATCAACTATTCCATGTTTACGTTGAAAATTCATCCTTTTAGTTGCAAATTAATTTTTCAAACTGCAATATTAAATATATTCTATTTTTGGTAAAAAATTCTTTTCAGTTGAAATTTTAACTATTTGGTTGGAAATGTATGCATTTTCTTAAAAAATCGTCTTATTTGGTGGAAAATTAATCTCTCGGTTGAAAATTTAACTAGTTCATAATTTATGTATTTTGTTGAAAATTCGTCTTATTTGGTAGAAAATTGATTTTCTCAGTTGAAAATTGAAGTTCTTGGTTGATAATTTATGTATTTTGTTCAAAATTCTTTTTTTTCAGAAAATAAAATGTTGTATGTTAAAAATGCAACTGTTTGCTTGAAAATTAATCTGTTTAGGTTGAAGGTTTAAGCTTGTATGTTAACAATTTGTATTTCTTAGTTAAAAACTGGTTTTGATTTAAAAAAATATTTTTAGTGTGAAATATTGACTATTACATTTTTTGTTTAATATTCAGCTTTTTAGGTTGAACATTTAATTACTTTCTTGAAAATTAATTTTTTTGTAATAAAAACTTAACTATTGCATTTTTGGTTAAAACTTTATCTTTTTTAGTTTAAAAATTCAACTGTTTGGTTGAGAATTTATGTAATTTATTAAAAATTCGTCTTTTTTGGTAGAAAATAAATCTCCTTGGTTGAGAATTCAACTATTTGGTTAAAAACTTATTTATTTTGTTGAAAATTCGTATTTTTTTGTAGGAAATCAATCTTCTTGGGTGAAAATACCACTATTTGGTTCAAAGATGATATGCGTTGCTGAGAATTCATCTTTTTGGTAGAAAATTATTCTTTTTGGTTGAAAATTCATCTTTTCGGTTAAAAATTCAACTATTTATTCGAAACTTTATTATATTTTACAAAGTAACATGATCAAAAGTGAAAAAATTTCTTTTTGGTCTTAAAATAATAATCGTTAGGCATCACTGAAATGATATCAGAAGAAAAATGAGAGGTGCAAGCTCTTTTGGGTTTGAACTCAATCCAAGTCCACCATGTCCGTTTTCATTATTTTTTACTGCCTCTTCTGTCCTCATTTTATGGCTAAAACTGCAACACTGGGTCATTCGTTCATTCTTCTCTTCGTGAGATGGGGACATAAATCGTATGGGTAGGGGGTGAAAATTGGGGAAAATTCCACTTTTTCAGATCAAATATTTCAGAGATTTCTAGTGGACTTTTATTTCTTGCAGAGAAATTTATGGGGGTGTTGTAGAAGAACCTTATTTATTAGGAATCTTTCCAAAGTTAGTAACTCAAGACGAGCTATTAAACGTAAATTGCAAAATTGTAAATATCATATTGGTTAATCAAAAAAAAAATTGCCTACTAATATACGTTTAAGAAACTAAATTTACACTACCGGCGAAAATGATCTATACCGCTTTTTTAACTGTTGCTGAAGTGTTTTACTTTTTATAATGTTAATATAAATTTTTTTCATCATAATATAAATTTGAAGGGAAAATGTCAACTTTATATAAAAGATTTTCATAAAAAACGTAAAATTTCGATGTTTTCTGAAAGCTGGAATAACTTAGGAAATAATTAAGATTTTTTAAAGTTCTCAGGCTCCTGAAAACCTTGAATATTCTGAATTCTCTGAATTCCTGGAATATTTTGAATTCCTTAAATTTATTAAATTCCATAAATACTCTGAAATCCTTTAATTGTTTAAATATCCTATATTCCTTGAACTCTAGGAATTTTTGAAAATCTCTAAATTCCTTGAAAACCTTCAAAATTGTGAATTCCCTGAATTCCTTGAATTTCTTGAACATTCTGAATTCATTGATTTCTTTGAATTCCTTGAATTCCATAAATAATCTGAAAACCTTGAATTCCTTAAATATCCTAAATTCGTCAAATATTTGGAATTCTATAAATTCCTTGAATATTCTGAATTTCCTGAATTCCTGAAACATTCTATAAACTTTTCAACTAGAAAAATGTCAATTTTATAAAAAGTTATTGCAAAAAGACCACATATTTCTATGTTTTCGTAAAACTGGAATAACTCTGGAAATAATAAATATTTTTCTCAGTTATGATGCTCATGAAAACCTTGAATGTTCTCAATCCCCTGAATTCCTGGAATATTTTGAATTTCTTAAATTCCTTGAATATTCTGAATTCCTTACATTCCTTTAATTCCATGAATGTTTTGAAATTCCTCAATTGTTTAAATATCCTGAATGCGTTAAACTCTGGGAATTTTAAAAAATCTTTGAATTCCATGAAAATCTTCAAAATTCTGAATTCCCTGAATTCCTTGAATATTCTAAATTCGTCAAATTTCTTGAATTTCATAAATGTTCTGAAATCCTTGAATTCCTTAAATATCCTTGATTCTTCAAATAACCGTAATTCCATAAATTTCTTGAATATTTGCAATTCTCTGAATTTCTTGAACTTTCTGAAATCTTTGTGCTGGAAAATGTCAATTTTATAAAAAGTTATTGCAAAAAAAGTCACATTTAGATGTTTTCGAAAAATGGAATAACTTTGGAAATAATTAACATTTTCACAAGTTCTTGGGCTCATTTCAAAGGTAAGTTTCCGTGGCATCTTTCTAAATTATTAAGATATTTTTAGAATTTTTTCCTAGATTCTACTCTAGGGTGAAACTTAGTGCAAAATAGTCGAAAAATTTAAAATAGTGATTTCACTCACCAAACGTTTAAAAAAAATTCAAAACCATATTAACTTTATAAATATTACAAGAATAGAATATAGGGTGAAAATTCCAAAAATATCCTAGTGATTTAAAATTATAGTATTTTTCGAAAACATCGGAATTTGACCTTTTTTAGCAATATCTTTTTATGAAATTGACATTTTTCCTTTAGCAGCAGTTCAAAAAACAAGCGTGCAGATCATTTCTGCCGGTAGTGCATGTCTGACTAAATACGACATTCACTACTGATAATCGCTCAGTAGGATAAATCTGGAATTCACTGTTCAAAAACCTTCACAGTCTTCAATTTTTATACAATAAAAATTTTTTTTCTTCAAATTCCAGGAAAGTGAATTCACAACAGATATATCGGAGCAGATTTTTGATTTTTTAAATTATTTATAACTTTTTTTTAATTGTAAATTTGACAAAAACCTGTGATTTTGATGAAAATATTTTTTTCCTTTTTACCAGTGAATTACATACAATCCATATCACCTTAAATCAATTCAGGGACAATTGAAGTATATAAGTAATTAATATAAGAATTGACTTATTTGTTACACACAATTTAAGTTAACTAATATACAAGTTAGGTTTTTGTAGGCAAATAACAATTCTTTTTGACAGTACGATAATTTGGCAGCGGAGTATCAGTAATGTTCGAAAACTAATTGAAAGCTAATAATTATTATTGTTATAAACAATTTTTATAACAAAATAACAATTCCCATATTTTATAACCATTATATCTGCATCGTCAAGATCTTTTGATTTATATCGTATTTACAATTATGTCTGCTCCTCAAAATTTAGTAATAAAAACAATTAGCATTGTTATAAACAAATATGATAAACGTTAATGAAAAATTCTTTTATTTTCGCAGAAAAAACCCGTTTTTTCTGCAGTTCATCTCATTTAAATTTCCTCAGAGGATGTATTCAACTGCGAATTTTTCTAACCCATAAATAGCTATAATTTTTATAAAAAATTAGATAAACAAAACTAAAATTTTAGCATTTTTTTACAGGAAAATGTATTTCTTCAGCTAATATGCAGATTACAGTATATCAGGGAAGATGTTGGATCACAAATTATTTGAAAACTAAAGCCTTAAATAAAACAACATAAATTACTGGGAAGCTCAAATCCAGTTGTTGTATAAGAAACATAAAATACTTAATATTGTACACTTATGCTGGTCTCCAATAACAATAAACTATATGAGGAGAAAAAACGATATTTTTTTAGGAAGAAAAAGAATTTTTTGATATTGTTTATCAAATTGGTTTATAACAATGGTAACTCTTTCTACTGATAAATTTTAAGAAGCAGACATAATTATAACGACATTATAAATCAAATGAGCTTAGTAGTACATATATAATGATAATGAAATACCGAAATTGTTATTTAGTTTTTTGTTAACCTTACGTTAAAAAAAGTCATGAGTAATACAAAATTTAAAAATCGATTTTAGTAAATCTCTTCGAAGGTTTTCCAGATTTTAACCCATTAACGACGAAGAACTCCGATTTTTTTATTCATTTTTCAGCCTCATTATTATAATTAAGGAGTGGAAGTTTTTTAACGAAAACCCTATTCCCTACTATTTTCGGGTATGTTCTTTCAGAAAATTGAATATGGTGGCTTTTATGTCAAAAAATATGAAAATTTTGATAAACATTTTTTTTCATGATTTTTTTTCACATTGAAATCGCGAGAAAATTTCACACTTTCTTCAACCATCGGTGCACAAAAATCGTGTGGTTTAGGAGTATATGTTTGGTTTTCATGATAAAAGTCGTTATCATTTTCAAAATGGTGATTTTTCACTTGAAAATTTCGAAAAAATATAGGTGTGTGGACGCTTCACTCAGATTCCAACGAATATTGATGAAAGTGGCTGTACATAGGTTCTTGGGGTCACTGAATCTGAATCTAGTGTCAGATTTTCGAAATTCAAGATGGCGGAGCCAATATGGCAGCTAAAATGTTGAAAACTTGTTGGACCTGATGAAATTGTCCGCACATATGTTTTTGGGGTCGCTGAATCCGAATCTAATGTCAGATTTTCAAAATTCAAGATGGCGGATCCAATATGGAGGTCAAAATTCTAAAAAATGTTTGGAACTGGATGAAATTGGCCTTAGTTGGGGTTTTGGGGTCGCTGAATCCGAATATGGTGTCAGATTTTCGAAATTCAAGATGGTGGATATAATATGGCGGCCAGAATTTTGAAAAATGTTTGGAACTGTATCAAATTGTCCGTACATACGTTTTTGTGGTAGCTGAATCCGAATATAGTGTCAGATTTTCGAAATTCAAAATGGCGGATCCAATATGACGGCAAAAAATTTGAAAAATGTTTGGAACTAGATGAAATTGTCCGTACATAGGTTTTTGGGATCGCTGAATCCGAATCTGTTGTCAGATTTGCAATCTTGGATATCATAAATCTGACACTAGATTCAGATTCAGCGACCCCAAAAACCTATGTACGGACAATCTGACCCAGTTCCAAACATTTTTCAAAGTTTTCGCCGCCATATTGGATCTGCCATCTTGAATATCGAAAATCTGACACTTGCTTCGGATTCAGCGACCCCAAAAACCTATGTGCAGCCACTTTCACCAATATTCGTTGGGATCTGAGGGAAGCGTCCACACACATATATTTTTCAAAATTTTCAAGTGAAAAATCACCATTTTGGAAATAATAATGAATTTTATGATGAAAACCAAAAGTATACTGTCAAACTACAAGATTTTTTTACACCGATAGTTGAAGAAAGTGTGAAGTTTCCTCGCGATTTCAATGTGAAAAAAAATAATGAAAAGATTTTTTTCCCAAAATTTTCATATTTTTTGACATAAAAGCATACCTGAACATAGTAGGGAACAAGGTTTTCGTTAAAAAATTCCCACTCCTTAATTATAATGGGTTAATTAATTAATATGTTTATTGAAAAAATTCCACTCTTCTTTGGAAATCTAAATCCAATCATGAAACCATGCATTTTATAAAAAGTATGAAATATATTTCAAAGCAAAGAAATGCAAAATCATTTTTTATTATTTGCTATCACAGAACTTGATTAAATTTCAAAAAATGGTAATTTTAAAAGGAATTTTGATCGCCACCTGTATTATAATAAGAAATTGAACTTTTTTCAATTTTTAAATTGTGAAAGAGATTATCATCTTATTTTCAATTATATTTAACGTGACAAGAGATTTTAGGTAAACTATAATGAGGGAAGGCTCTAATGGAGACTAATAGTACATAGCTCGGAGGCACAAGCACAAGATGCTGCTTTTGTATAATAAAGGAGGGCATTACATAGAAGGAATTATATCAGTGTCTTGATAACGCAACAGCATGAGATTAACACAACTGATAAATATTTTTGAGTACTGTCCTGGAAATTATCCTATCATAACTGAATAGAATATGAATATATGAATCTGAATAGAATATTTCATACAATAATTTTTTCCGTTTTTCTTACAATATTTTTGTTGCATACTGCATTGAAAGATAGAACACAAATTTTCCAAACATTTTTGGGATTTTTATAATTTTTCAATCAATGAAAAAAACTAGTGAAAAAAATGATAGGCAACATTTGCCATATCTTTTTAGGCTTATTTTTACACATCATATTAATTAAGTACTAAAATCGAAATTTTAAAAAAGGATCGCAACAATAATCTGAATTTCCATTTAGAAATATTCGCGGGGTAACAAAGAACCACAATGAACATCTAAAAAAAATCTATTAAAAAAATGTTGTATAATATTTATAATATGTTCTTAGTGAAATTTCAAATTATTTAAAATACAAAAATCGACTTTTTCTAAAAAGGGCCGGCTCGATTATTTTTATTCTTATCTTGAAATATTTTCGAGATTCGAAATTATTTTTAAATCTTTTCGAAACTTTTAAATATCTTTTAAACTTAATCGAATGTTTTCTAAAATTTTGTATTTTTGTGAAACTGAAAAATTTTCCTTTAAAAATATTTTCGTTCTTTTTAGAAATTTTAGGAAAGCATTTGAAGTGTTTTGAATTAATTTTTAGTTTTCATTTTGAAACTCATTTTTCTTAAATATAAAATCATTTGAAATTTTCCCAGAATTCTTAAGAAAATTTGTTTACTCTCTCGAAGCCTTTCATAATTCTTGAAAAGCTTCTTTTACCAAATCTTACAAAATCTACATTTCAATTAAATTTTTTTTTTAAATCTTCTCAAGATTTAAATTATTTTGAAATCTTTTCACATTTTTCAAAATTTTCAAAATTTTCCTATTTTTTTTTAAATCCTGCAAAATTAACAAAATTGTCTTGATATCTTCAAAATTCTTTTTCGACATATTTTAAAATCTTATAAATTCCAGAAATCTTTCTCTAAAAAATAGGTGAGTCACGAAAATCTCGAAGGCATTGTTATCGCTTTTCCTCAATGCCGATTGGGTAATTTGAAACTCTCGAAGGAAGGAATGTTGCCAAATTCACACATATACTTTTGTATTTATTTATTATTTATTTAATTAAGAAATAAGTTTCAGTTGAAGGGCAGTAATAAAGAATATCATATTTGTGTGCATAATAGAACTGACAAAAATTTAAGATTTATGAATGTAAAATTTTATTATTACATTTTCATTTAAAATTATTAATTTTCAAACCAATTAAAAGGAAATTTTCAACAAAATAGTTGAATTTTCAATCAATCTGATGAATCTTTGATTATAAAGAAATAAATTCTCAACGAAAAATGTAATAGTTAATATTTTCACCAAAAAATATTTTATTTTCAATAAAAAACTGTTAAATTACATCAAAAAATACAAATTTTCAACAAAAGAGTCGAATTTTCAATCAAGAAAGATTTTTCAATCCATAATGAAAAAAAAATCTCATCCAAAATGTTCATTAATTAAGTCAAAAACACGAATTTTTTAACCAAAATTTAAATTCACAACACGAAAATACGCATTTTCTACCAAAATAATTGAATTTTCGACTAAAAAAGACGAGTTTTCAACAAAATAAGTGAAGTTTCAACTGAAAAACATTATTTTTCCAGCAAAAATGAAATACATAGATTTTTATTAAAAAAAGAGCATTTTCAAAGAAATAAAATTTCAACAAAATTTTAAAAATTTTTAACCAAAGAAATGAATTTTTAACTAAAATGATGCATCTTCAATAAAAAAAATATATTTTTAACCAAATAGTTGAAATACCTAGATTTTTATTTCAAAAGAGCATTTTCAAACAAATTAAATTGCAACAAAATTTTTAAAATTTTTAAACAAAGAAATAAATTTTTAACTAAAATGATGCATCTTCAATAAAAAAAAATATTTTTAACCAAATAGTTAAAATACCTAGATTTTTATTTAAAAAGAGCATTTTCAAACAAATACAATTTCAACCAAATTTTTTTAATTTGTAAACAAAGAAATGAATTTTTAACTAAAATGATGCATCTTCAATAAAAAAAATATATTTTTAACCAAATAGTCGAATTTTCTACCAAAAAGGCAATTTTTCAACAAAATAGATGAATTTTCAATTAAAAAAGATAAATATGTAACAAAAAATAGAACAATTTAAATGTCCATCAAGACAAAAATTTTGACGAGAAAAATTAATTTTCAATAAAAAAACTGACTTTTATCTAAAGAAATGAAGTTTCCACCAAAAAGAGTAATTTTCTACAGAAAAGAATAATTTTGAACAAAATACATAAATTTTCAACCAAATATTTTTATTTTTAATGGAGTTTTTAACCTAAAAGTTGAATTTTGAACCAAATAGTGGAATTCTCAACTGAAGAAGATGAATGTTCAATCAAACGTGGTATAGTTGACTTTTCAGTCAAATAATAATTTAAAAAAATGTTTACAAAATTTTTGAATTTGTCATATTACAACTTCTACCACAAAAGAAAAAGTTTCCATAAAATACAGGAATTCCCAATTAAATAGTTTAATTTTTAACTGAAGAAGATAAATGTTTAACCAAACATGGAATAGTTAAACTTTCAGTTAAAAACAAATAATTTAAAAAAATGTTAACAAAAATAGTTGAATTTTGAGAAAAAAATTTTTTTTTAACTAAAATAATTAATCATTTAACAAAATTTTTTTTTTTTTTGACAAAGTAGCTCCACTTTAAAGTATGTAGTTGAATTTTAAACCAAAAAGGGTTTCCAGTCGCTATTTGCGATTAGCAAAAATCTTGAAAATTTAATCAAATAGTTATATTAGAAGAAAAATTCTGGGATCAAAGTCAAATTTACAGCATGATTTGAGCAAGAACAGATTTAAATATCCTCTAAATTCCAGGTTTTTCTGTTTTTCTTTTTGTGAGGTATTCATCTTGAAAAATATGGAAAACCTCTAAAGTTTTAAGTTGTGAATTGAAATTTTATTACAGGATCAATATGCAAAGAGAAGCTCAAAGTTTTAATAGAATTATCAAAAGTTAGCCGTTTGTGCTCAATTTCATCACGAACATAAATGTCACATTTTTCTTACCCTTCAACTCTAAAAATAAAATTCTGATATAAAAACAAAATAATTTAATGAATTTGCGTGACAAATATGTCCAGAAAAAGCGGTAAATGGAGCCTTATAGAAGATTCGAATGAAATTCGAATAGTCGAATTTAATGTATAGAATTCCTGAAAATAAAACAAGAATCCAGCGATCAAATTTGGACAACCACCACAAAATGCTCCTATTGCTATTCCTAAGAACAGAAAATTTTTTTTCTTTGGACAAAAATAAAAAAGAGGAAACAAAAATGAGAAGGCAACCAACCAAATCCCCTTCCTTTTTTTTTATTTCTTTCATATTTTTTATTATTATCAAATCACAATATGAAAGCATTTATAATATTTACCAATGTTTCGGTGCTCATACAACACCCTTATCAAGGTAAGAACAATTAGAGCAGGTGGGAACCAGATGTTATGGTTTGAGAAAGATTCATGAAGATGGCTATCCTTTGAGAATAGTTATTTCAACTATTAACACTCCCACAAAATTTTTAGAACAAAACTTTAATTTGATACTTAAAGACTTCATTAAAACTTCAAAATACAATATCAAAAACAGCCGGGAATTCAAAAAAGTTATTATTAAAAAAACTGTTCCTGATGACCATGTAATTTTTTCTTTAGACGCTGTTGCAATGTTTCCGAGTATACCTTTTGAATTTGTTCAACAGGCAACTTTTAATAGATGACACAATATAAAAACACGTACTCGATTAAGTCAAAAAGATTTTATTAAAGGGATTGTTTTTATTATGAACTCAACTTATTTTAAATTCAATGGATCTTCTTATAGGCAAAAGTTTGGTACTCCCATAGGTTCAGTCATTTCTCCAATTTTAGCAGAAATAGTTATGGAAGATTTGGAGGTTTTCGCTTTCAAGAAGCTAGATTTTGTTTTGCCCTTTTAATTATTATTTATTTAATTTAATTAATTAATTTATTAATTAAATTAACCGAAAGTAAAAACTTTCGGTATGTTGATGACACCTTATTATGTGTTCCTCTAGCAAAGTTGCAGGCAGTTCTCAATGCTTTTAACAGTTTCCATCCAAAACTTCAATTTACCCATGAAATAGAGAAAAATAATAAAATCACTTAGTTGACAGAGCTCTAGGTTTGTCCCACGTTTCATTTCACAAAAAGAATTTGAATATTCTTACAAATATCCTTTTTCTTAATCATTACCCACAAAAGTTAATTGAGAAACATATCAATAATTAGAATTCTACAAATCAAAAACAAAAAAAATCAACATTTTAACTACAGACAATCAGAAGGAATTGAGAGAATATATTTCTTTTATAACTTTTGTTCTCCCGTTTTTTGGTCAAATTTCGAAAACTATTGAATTTATGATGAAAAAATTTAATATTCATACTATTTTCCGTATACCATTTAAAATGGATTCAATAATAACTTTTTGTAAAGATCCTTTAGATAAATTTGAAAAAGGTGGGATAGACTGGCAGACTTCTTAATACTACGATGGAGGAACACAAAAGTGATGTTTGTTTGGGACGTTGTTATAAGAGTGTTCTTGCTTGACATACAAAAGGGTTTGTCGATGTTGACCATGAGTTTGACTGGGATAATGTTAAAATTTTACATAGTGAAAGTAATGAGAAAATTCATGGAAATGCTTTATATTAAAAAACAAAATAAGTTGTCTATTAATATGAAAACTGATTTGGCTAAATTAAACAAAAGTTATTCTAGTATGATTAATTATATTAAGAAATAGGTTTTCATGTATGTATACCATTAAGTCATTTCCCTTTCAGGGTAGGCGTGACACTACCCGATTCGGGTAGTGTTTCTAGGTGGATAGTTTTCTTGTAGTTATAAATAACTACAAGTTTGGGCTCACCACATCCATAATATGCCAACAGCACACAGTATTCTCGAATGGTCACCCATCCACGTACTAACCGCGCCCAACGCTGCTTAACTTCAGTGATGTGACGAGAACTGGTTTTTTCAGTGTGGCATGGCCGTTGGCATGAATCTTGACTTTCTCTTATTTCTGATTTCTTTCACATTGTGATTTGATAATTATAAAAATAAAAAAGACGAAAGAAATAAAAAAGAGAAGGAAGGGGATTTGGTTGGTTGCCTTCTCATTTTTCTTTCCTCTTTTTTATTTTTGTCCAAAGAAACAAATTTTTTTTGTTCTTAGGAATTGCTACAGGAGCATTTTTTGGTGGTTGTCCGAATTTGATCGTTGGATTCTTGTTTTATTTTCAGGAATTCTATACATTAACTTGAGTATTGGACGTTGAATAGGATTTTGAATTTGATTTTAATCTAACTTAAAATTCTTAAATTTCAATTGAGTCGAATTTAATTTTATCTTGATGAATATTTAATCCGAAAATAACATGAAAATATATTTTTTATGTTTTTTGAATGTTAAAAAAATATTTAAAATAAGGTGTCAGATTACACACGCGGAGAGTCATATTTTGTCAATGAAAAAAATAATCAATTTTAAAGAATTGTAAGTGAGTGGAAAAAATTATTTCATTCATATTGAATTTACTGAAATTTTCTCTCTATAATAAGGAAACTTTCGAAATCATATACAACGTTCTCTAATCATATAAGGTCTTCTGTAAAATCTATAACAATATGTTGAAAAATAATCCAAGTTTTTTTCTAAAAAAGGGTAATTAATTAATTAAATTAATTATTTTATTTAATTCAATTAATTAATTAACGTTCTAATATTGTTAAAAATCAGTCAGCACCTGGTCAGTGCCATGGGGTAGAGAATGAGCCACGTGAGATTAGCTCTGTTAACGTCAGGCTATTAGCTCTACGAGCGTTGACGCTCGCGTTTGCCTTTTAATCGCCAGGACCTTTAAAGCTCCGTTGAGCTTTTCTCCGCTTATAAATTTTTTTTTTTTTTTGCTCGCCAAAATCCGGAAGCTTGACGCAAATCACCTGGAAACAATATTTCCGCTGCTCTCCCACGAAGACGAATAATAATGCGGTCCAAAAAACGATAATGACGGCAATGCTCGCGGCTGAATTCTCATTCCGGTCGGGTTTATTATTAGCTTCGACAAAATTAAACCTGGGTAATGAGATACGCGATATTTTCAGTTCACTGCATTTCTGTATATTCTAAAAATAATTTATTTCCGCTTTTTGCAGGTTTAGAGATTTTCTTTTCATATTATGTTAAAACCAAAATAAGCAAGGTAGCTACAGATAATTAGGATTAATTAATTATTCAAGAAATCTGAATTATCATTAGAGAATAACAGAAAATATTTAACGTCTTTTCAGACTAGGTGGAGCTATAAAAGAAAAATTATTTTAAATAATTTTTTTCTGAAAAAAGATCTCCTTTCGCTCCGCTGGGAATCGAACCACAGAACTACTGATTTCCGGTCAGGTGCTTTCCCATTAAGCTACTAGAGAGATCGAGAGAAGAAACTTTTTTCAGAAAACTTTAGCACTATTTTGCTAGATGGTACAAATCAAATTTCTCATGAAATCTATATCATCATTAGAGAATAACAGAAAATATTTGTGTATTTCTGAAAAAAGTTTTTTCTCTCGATCTCTCTAGTAGCTTAATGGGAGAGCACCTGACCGGAAATCAGTAGTTCTGTGGTTCGATTCCCAGCGGATTGAAAAAAGAAGATCTTTTTTAGAAAAAAATTATTCAAAATAATTTTTCTTTCATTGCTCCATCTAGTCTGAAAAGAAGTTAAATATTTTCTGTTATTCTCCAATGATAATACAGATTTCTTGAGAAATTTGATTTGTACCATCTAGCAAAAGAATGCGTGTATATCTGAAAAAAGTTTCTTCTCTCGATCTCTCTAGTAGCTTAATGCGAAAACACCTGACCGGAAATCAGTAGTTCTGTGGTTCGAGTCCCAGCGGAGCGAAAGGAGAAGATCTTTTTTCAGAAAAAAATTATTTAAAATAATTAATTGTTGTCGAGAACCTGATTGCTTGCATTTTGAACTTTTGGATTTTTTGGATTTTTGTAAATGACAATTTCCAAATCAGGCATTTTAATTCCTAAGTAATAAAGGCGACGATTGTGTTCCTAGCTTTTTGAAAACATGTTTAAAAAATGGTTTAATAACCCCTTGACCGTATTAAATGAGGTTCTATGTGAAAAATGAAATTATGGACACAAATTTATAATATATTAATTTACGAAGTGTACCGGTACCGATAATAAGATTCCTGGGAAAATTTCATATGTCTTAGGTTTTTTTTTTAATTTCGAGTTTTGCAGATTTGAAAATATGTTTAAAAAAGATATTCATAAGTTTTGAAAATATTCAAAAATAATTCAAATCTTGAGAAGATTAAAAAAAATTAAATTAAAATGTAGATTTATGAACATTTGGAAAAAGAAGCGTTTTAAGATTTTTCTTAAGATTCCTGGGAAAATTTTCAATAATTTTTTATTTTGAAATATGCATTTTAAAATATGACTTCATAAAACTTCGAAAAAAAATGTAGAATATTTTAAAGCAAAATTTGTGTACCTTGCAAGGTAACAAAATTCTAGAAAGTGTTCGAGTAAGTTTGAGAGATATTTAGAAGTTTCAGAAAGATTAAAAAATAATTTTAAATTTGAAAAGAGTACAAACAATTTGAAACAAAATGTAGATTTTTGAAGATTTCGAATAAAAAGTTGAGGAGGTTTTTAAGAATTTGAAAGGTTTCAAGAAAATAAAAAAAGTTTGTTAAAATTTTTGGAAAAATTTAAAATGATTTTTTATTTTGAAAAATTAAGTTCACGAGAATATTTGAAAATATTGAAAAAAGCATTTAAAAAGATTTACACAATTTTCAAAAAATAATCTGGAAGATGTTAAGGAAATTTTGTTCTTTGTGCAGAATACAAAAAATTTCAGAAACATTTTTAAAATAATTTTAAAACATATTTAGAAGGCATACAATTTTTGAAAATAATAACTTATAATTTGAATTTGAAGAAGATTTCAACAAATTTCAAACAAAATGTAAATTCTTGAAGATTTCTGAAAAAAATTGCGGAGAGTTTTAACAATTTTGAAAGGTTTCAAGAAAATAAAAAGTTTTTCTTAAGATTCCTGGAAAAATTTTAAATGAGATTTTTTATTTGGGGAAATGAATTTTGATAGAAAATTGAGAAATATATAAAAAGGTTTCTAAAAATATCGAAAAAAAACTAGAAGATTTCAAGGAAATTTTTGAAATAATTTTATAAGTTTTAGGAATGATTTGAGTCAGTTTAAAAGGTACTAAGGAAAGTTTAAAAAATATTTTTTAATTTCTTTTAAACATTTAAAACTATTAAAATAAAAAAATAAATTGCTATTCGAAATTTTTATTTTGTATCACAAATTTTTCCGCTAAAATTTTAATTTGGTTAAAATTTGTTTCTTTCATGATTGAAAAATATTTTTTAGTTAAAAATTCAACTATTTTGTTAACAAATTTTTCTTTTTTGAATGAATTTAACTGTTTTTGCTTAAAATTTAAAAAAAAATTTGGTTGTAATATCAACTATTGCATTTCTCATTGGGGTTGAAAATTCAACTAATTGATTAAAAATTGAACTAATTTTGTTAAAAATTACATTTTTTGTTTGGAGATTCATCATTTTAATTCAAAATTCAAATTATTATTCTAGGTTAAAAATTCATCTGGTTTGGTGGAAATTATTCTGGTTGAGTTGATGATGCAACTATTATGTTGAAAATTCAACTATTTGGTTCATGATTAAAATATTTTGTCCAAAATATGTTTTTTTTTTTTATGAATTCAACTATTATTTAATAAAAATAACAAATTTTTTTTGCTCGAAATATCAATGATGTATTACATTTTTCGTTGAGAATTCATCTTTTTTGGTTGAAAATTCAACTATTAGATTAAAATGTTGATTTGATATTCCTGAAATTTTCAACATTTTTTTGATTTTCTCAAGAATCTTAGGAAAATTGTATTTATATAACATTAAAAAAAATCGAAAGTAAATATTATTATTAATTTAATATTATTATATTATATTATATTAATATTATTAATATTACAATTTATAAACCAAATAGATTTTAGCCCTCTCTCAGCCTTTGAAATCTTTTTATTTAAATAAAAATGTCAAGGATAAAAAAATAATTATTTTTTGCAATCAATAATTATAATTTTATACGAGAGATGATCACGTTCCTTCGGTAAATCATTGAACGTCTCGCAGTGATCACGAATATCAAAAGCCTGAAATTCAGTTTCCGATACTGCCTTTTCTTCTGATTATTTTATGATTTACGACAAGAATAGAACGTGACTTTTCCACTTTTATTAAATACCACCGATACTACATAAATTTTATGCCCGAACATTCTCCAATCATTGAATAAATTGTGAAAGAGGATAAGAAGACTACAAGCATTTTTTCAATTTTCATATCAGGAATTTAAATTTTTAGAATTTACGGTCTAATATCCGATATTGGAAATTTTTTTATTAAAATTAGGACTGAAATAGGGTACTGGAAATGCTTTTGTTCAAATCCACTTTTCGAGCTTTCATCCTTTACATTTTATATTCATCGTATTTTTATGATTAAAAAAAAATGTTCTGCGAAGTTATGAGTATTTGAATTTTGAAATTTGTTTTCCAAAAAAGACACCAATTCTTTTTTTGAACCTGTATAACTTTTGTCTTAATTGATTTATTTTAAATTTCTTTCCAGCTAAACGTTTTTTGGGTGGACAAATCGAATTTTCGCATTTTTCTTGAGAAAAATGCAAGATATCATGAAAGAGGAACATTTATTTTTTGTAGAAATTTTCAAAATGAGAAATGTTTTTTTATTTTTCGTTACCATTTGTTACCATTGTTTGGCCGCACAAAACTCACAGGATGTCTTCCTTACAGAAGTAGAAATTTTACGAAGAAAATGCCAAAAAAAGGTTGGGTTTTTGTGAAAACAGATTCTTTATATTTTCCATAAAATTGAAGCCATTTGATTATTTTTTAACCTTCTTAAAATTTTCCAATTAAAGAAAGAATGGTTGTTTTTTTGTTGTTTGAAAAACAAACTTCAAACTTAAAATACTCATAACTTCGCTCAAATTTTTTTTGTTCTCAAATCGGAAAAATACGTCTCGCCTCATTTCGATTTGGAAATTTCTAAATATAACTAATTCGACAATTTTGAATGTATTGTGTTTTCAATTAAAAAATGTATCATTTGTAACGTGAAAATGTGTAAATTTATTATTGAATATTCCTCAAAGGTATTTTATTTCAAGAGCTCTAAAGTGGAAAATTTCGAATGTAAAATTGTTGTGAATATTATTTTCTTTAACTGCAAATCACTTTTCATCCTTTTTATGTGCACTCAATTGATTACATTGTAATTTTTTTTTCAATCAAAGGAATAACAATTTGTGATTTTTTTCTCTAGACAGAATGGAAAAATGATTAAAGGGGCGTTTTTTCTTTTTCTGGGTAAGTGAAGAGTAAATCCCCATTTTGCAGGTTTTCCGTCTGCCTCACTGTTTTTCGTCTTCTTCTCGTGAAAATGACAAATCTGGGGTCATATTGTCTGTGACGTTGAAAGTTCAGAGCACCTCGAGTCAGTTTCTTCAAATGTCATTGTACGTCTGACGTTTACCTTTTTTTTCTTTTTTTTTCAACAATTTTTCTTTCCACTAACACTCTACTGGCAGCACACAAATTGCTCTCGAGGGAGACTTTTATTTATAGTCAGCTTTCTTGAGATCGTCTGATATAAAAGTTACGTCACTCTTCCAATTTTTTTATAATGAGCTAATTTTATTTCTTCTTGGAGGCATTCAATAATGCTAAGTCTAAGTGATCACTGGACCGGGAAATTAGGAAAACCGGGAAATGACAATGACATTTTTTTTTAACCGAGAAATTTACAAATTTCGAGAGGAAAAATTTATCCAATCACTTTTCAATTATGAATTATACATTTTTACTTTAAAGAATTTTGAAAAGTAGTTTTAAAGAGCCAAGCAAGTTAAAAAAAATTATTTCATTTTTCACATTTTTATTCATTTAAAGGTGCACCATGGGCAAAATTTGCATTATTAACATTTTTATTGAGTTTGAAACGAGGAAATTTTGAGTCTTCAATTTTGCTTTAATTGGCTGAGGGACATTTTATATGTCAAAGATTTTCATCGAGTTGGAAGGGAGGAAATTATGGTTTTCATTTCTTTTTGTATAGAAAGGAGACCATTTTTTTATTTTTAACATTTTTATGGAGTTGGAAGGGACGAAATTTTTTTTAAAAATTTTTTCTGAATGAGAACAGGCACTTTTTTGTTATACGATTTTTATAGAGTTGGAAAGAAGGAAATTTTGATGTTCCATATTTTCTGTATTGAAAGAGGAAAATTGTTTATTTTTAAGAATTTAATCGAGTTGGAAGGGAGAAAATTTTGGTTTTTAGGTTTTTCTAACCTGGAGGAGGCACTTCTTTTATTTTAAAAGTTTTTATGGATGTGGGAGTGCCGAAATTTTGGTTTTCAATATTTTCTGTATTGAAAGAAGAACATTTTTTTATTTTTAAGATTTTTATCAGCTTGAAAGGTACGAAATTTGTGTATCAAATTTGTTCTGAATGGGAAGAGGCACTTTTTCCTTTTTAAGATTTCTATAAAGTTGAAAGGGAGGAGATTTAAAAAATTTTTTTTCTGAATTGGAAGAGGGAAATTTTTTATTTTCAACATTTTTATTTAGTTGGAAGGGAAGACATTTTTTTTTTGTTTAAGTTTTTCTGAATTGGAAGAGGTACTTTATTTATTTTAAATATTTTCATAGAGTTGGAAGGGAGGAAATTTTAGTTTTAATTTCTTTCTGTATTAGGAAAGGAACATTTTTTATTTTTAACACTTTTACTTAGTTGAAAGGGACGAAATTTTGGT
>CAKNYM010053113.1:105034-128112 GCA_932195095.1 Andricus curvator
TATTGGAAGAGAAACATTTTTTTATTTTTAACATTTCTATTGAGTTGGAGGTTACGAAAATTTTGTTTTTAATTTTTTCTGAATTGGAAGAGGCACTTTTTTGTTTTTAAGATTTTTATAGAGTTTAAAGGAAGGAAATTTTTGTCATTTATTAATTTTTTTCAATTGGAAGAGAGAAAGATTTTATTTTTAACAATTTTTATTCAGTTGCAAGGGAGGAAATTTTTGTTTTCAATTCTTTCTGTATTGGAAGAGAATCATATTTTCATTTTTAACATTTCTACTGAGTTGGAAGTTACGAAAATTTTGTTTTTAATTTTTTCAGAATCGGAAGAGGCACTTTTTTGTTTTTAAGATTTTTACAGAGTTGAAGGGAGAACATTTTCTGTTTAATTTTTCTTTGAATTGGAAGAGGGATTTATTTGAAAAAATTTTTATTGAGATAGAAGGCAGGCAATTTTGGTTTTCATTTGTTTCTTTATTGGAAGAGAAAATTGTTGTTATTTTTAACATTTCTATTGAGTCGGAAGTTACGAAATTTTGGATTTTAGTTGTTTTTTTAATTGAAACAAGCACTTTCTTCTTTTTAAAGTTTTATAGAGTTGGGAAAAGGGAATTTTGGTATTATAAATTTTCTGTATTGAAAGAGGAAAATTTTTTATTTTTAAGAATTTAATCGAGTTAGAAGGTAGAAAATTTTGGTTTTTAAGTTTTTTTTTTAACTTGGAAAAGGCACTTTATTTATTTTAAAAGTTTTTATTGAAGTGGAAGTAACGAAATTTTGGTTTTCAATATTGTCTGCATTGAAACAGGAACATTTTTTTATTTTTATGATGTTTATCAAGAGTTGAAAGGGAGGAAATTTTTGTTACTTATTTTTTTTCTGAATTGGAAGAGGGAAATTTTTTATTTTTAACATTTTTATTTAGTCGGAAGGAAAGACATTTTGTGTTTCAAGTTTCTCTGAATTGGAAGAGGGAAACTTTTTGTTTTTAAGATTTTCATAGAGTTTAAAGGGAGGAAATGTTTGTCATTTATATTTTTAATTGGAAGAGAGAAAGATTTTATTTTTAACATTTTTATTCAGTTGGAAGGAAGAAAATTTTTGTTTTCAATACTTTCTGTATTGGAAGAGGAACATTTTATTTTTATTTCTTAAATTTTAATCAAATTGGAAGGGAGGAAAATTTGGGTTTTAAGTTTTTCTAAACTGGAAGAGACATATCTTTTGTTTTTAACATTTTTATTGACTGAAAGGGGAGAAATTTGTATTATTAATTGTTTTTTCTGAATTGGAAGAGACCATTTTTTAGAAACATTTTTTTTGAGTTTATTGGCATATAATTCAAAATGTTTCATTTGGAAACTATTAAAAGCTTTCATTTCAAATCAGGTTTGATGACTTCAAATACAATTTTTTTGCGAACCGGGAAAAAAATGGAAATGACCCCTAATTTTTTCCCAAATTAAAGCGGCCGCCCAGAAATTAATTTGATTAATTGTTTGGATTTAAATATTATTTGTAAGCTGCTACAATTTATTTGGAAATAGAAAAAGAAGATAAAAGTGGATAGAGAAAAAGGAAACATTCGATAGACTTTTTCTCGAGATTTTTATAGCTGAAAAAAAAATTTCGCATTCGATTGACTTCGAGGCAGCTATTAATCGAAGTGTATTCTCGTCGATTGGAAAGTAGTGGCTTTCAGCCAAAGTATAATCTGTTTGGCAGCGACCAGTGAATCGGATATAAGAGTAATTCTTTCCAGTCTTGACGTCCTCTTTTTCCCCTATCGAGATTTTAATCTTCTTTCAGCATCCTCCAATTGTCAAGAAAGAAAAAGCGAACAAAGCTACTTTTTTGCGTCGTTTCTTCATTTCACTTGAAGCCAGTAAATGACGTAGATTTTTTTTATTTGTATGACCTCTTTAGATTTATTATAAATTATTTAATTAAATGATACTAGCAGCAAATTTCGAATTCAAAGTGCTTGAAATAAAAAAATGCAGGATTTTTGAATTGAAAACATTGCAAATCAAACCATTTTAGATTAGATAAAATTGGGAAAAAGCTCAATATTTCGACAATTTCATAAGAATTGAGTTATAATTGTATCACTTGTAATTCAAAGCATTCAAGATTAAACCATTTTATTTGAATTGAAGAATCTCAAAATTGATTGATTTCAGATTAAAATTTCGTAAATAAGACAATTTACAAATCTTCAAATTTAGATAATTTTCGATTAGATTTTTGGAAACTGAATCATGTAAAATTCAAAGGAATTAAAATTGTATTTTTTTTAACTAAATGCGTTCAAAATTGAATAATTGAACATTAAAAACTTTTGGATTTAAATAATAATTTATCATTCGAAGCGAATAAAATTTGACTATTTACAATTGAAAACTAAGTTTAATGTTTTAAAGTAAAAGATTCTGAAATTCTAGAATTTTAAATCGATATTACAATGAAATGAGAAGGAATTGAACATGTATAATTTCTAAATAAAAGCGTTTAAAATTGAGTAATTTGAAATTGAACAATTTTAAAACAGGAAGCTCTCAAAATTGAAAAATTTCATACTTAAATTTTTTAAATTGGATAATTTCATTCGAAAGAAGTTTAAATTGTATCATTTATAATTCAAAGCATTTGAAATTAAACAATTTTAATCTGAATTGAAAAATCTCGACATTGATTAATTTCAGATTAAAATTTAGGATATAGAACACTTTCCAAATTTTCAAAATTGAATAATTTCAGATTAGATTTTTGGAAACTATATCATTTAAAATTCAAAGAAATTAAAATTGATTTTTTTTTTAATTCAATGCTTTCAAAGTTCAATAATTTAACATTAAAAACTTTTGAATTTAAATAATAATTTTCCATTCGAAGCGAATGAAATTTGACTATTTGAAATTGCAAACTAAATTAAATGTTTCAATTTCGCAAATAGTAAAATTTTCAAATGTTCAAATTTAAATAATTTCAGATTAGATTTTTAGAAACTGGATCATTAAAAATGCAAATACATTAAAATTGTATCATTTTTAATTAAATGAGTTCGAAATTGATTAATTTTTAGTTGAAAACTGAAAGTTAAGTAAACAACTAGAACTAAATTAAATATTTCAGAGTCAAAGATTCGGAAATTCTAGATTTGTAAATTGTCATTACAATGGAATGAAAAAGAAATTCAGTTTGTATCATTTCTAAATAAAAGCGTTCAAAATTGAATATTTTAAAATTGAAAAATTAACAAATTTTAAATTAGAACCTCTCAAGATTGAAAAATTTCTGACTAAAATTTTGAAAATTGGATAATTTCATTCTAAAGAAGTTAAAAAAGGTATAATTTCTGATTCAAAGCTTTAAAAATTGAAAAAGTTTACATTGAATTGAACAATCTTGAAATTGATTGATTTAAAATTTAAATTTCGAAAATGGAAAAATTTCCAATTGGAAACGGAACGTTGAAACTTGAACGAATCCACATTTATTTAAAAATGGGAAAAATTTTAGTCGTTAAAAAGTTGTGATACCAAAACATTTCAATACTCAAACCCTTGAAAATTCCAATTACTTAAAGAAAATTTAAATTCTTTAAAAATTTGCAATTTTCAAATTGTAATTATACTTTTTTAAATTCCACATTTTCAATTTTAGTTGTACAATTAAAACTTATGAAAGGGGACAATTTTTAAATTAGCATTTGATATGAAAATTCAGAACTGAAGAATTGTAACCCTTCAAAATTAAAGAAATTATTCAGCTCCTGAAGTATCAATTTGAGATAGTGTAATTTTGATCTATTTTGATTTTGAGCAACACAATGTTTAACTTTTTAATTTCAAATCGTTTATTTTTTAACACTTCCTTCAGAAATATTCCAATCGAATATTTTTAAATCTTGAATTATTTTTTAAAATCTTCAACTAAAAATGACAAAATTTAACCAAATTTATTAAGATTCAACCACTTTTTTGATAAGTGAGAAGCGACAGGCTATTATTTTTTGTAAGTTTTAAACTTTTTTTTTGTATAAAAAATAACATTTTTTCTTTCATAAGATATGACTGATAATGTAATTTCCATTCTTGAAATCACAGAAACCTTTTTGTTCCTGAGACCTGATTTTTGATACGACGATTACCAGGATTTGGAGACATTTGAAAAGATTTAAACCGTTTTCAAAGCGTTTCACAATATTTCAGGACATATCACAAAACTGATAAGAATTGCAATGGATTAAAAAAATGTATTAATGTTTCTTTAAAAATATCTGAGGAAGTTTAGAAGTATTTCAAAATATTTCAAGAGTTTTCATATCACTTCAAAATTTATTGCAAGTAACTTTAAAATATTTCAAGGAATTTCAGAGATTTTCTAAGGCTTTCAAGTGCTTTAAGAATATTTCAAGGGATTTTCAAGAATCTTTTGAAAAATTATGTTCTATCAAAAGATTTTTATGGATTTTAAATTTCACATATTTTAAATTATTTTGAGGGATTTTTCGTTTATTGAATACTAATTCATAAGTATTTTAAGATAAATATTATATTATGAAGACTTTACTTGGTCTCTTATTCAAAAAAATCACTAATGCTTCCTCTAAGAGGAAGCAAATACATTTGCTAACGGGAAGCAAATTCATTTGCTAACGGGAATTTTATTTTACTTTAGAAACGGTTTTTACCTTGATACAATCAAAGTGTAATTTGCTAAATAATATAGTGCTTTTATATTCGTTCCAAACTTATAAAAAGTATGATAATAGTTTAACAAGACCGCAGGAATGTCGTTTTTAGAAAACTCATTAAAGATTGATTGAAAATGTCCGCATCGTGCGATATGTTATTTATCGGGTTAAACAATCTACAAATATTGAACAAAGTAGAATGCTAGGAATATTCGGTCTTGTAGGTTGGAATTACAATGAGCACATTTCCTTTCAACGATTTTGGTGGCGCGTGAAAAGAGATGGTTTGTTGTATCATAGAGCAGTCAATTAGACCATCAAGCGTCTGATGTGAATACGTTTTTCCTAACTGAAACCTTCTACATTCAAGAGATTCCAAGTTTATTATTTCAGATACGGTATTCAGATAACCAGTCTCTTTTGGAATCCTCAACATAGACTCAGACCATATCATAGATGCATATCGCACAAGCGATACGTAAAGTATTCTTAAGCTTGTTATTTTTCAGAAGTCCCTAGAGACTCTAAGAATAAAGCCTAACATTTTGGTCGCGTTCATGACAATATTGCAAAATTGTTTAACAAAAGTAAGCCTGCTATCAAAGGTAACTTCTAGGTCGCTAATGCTTGTAACTCTTTGAAAAAGAGACAAATTAATTACATACTGATGATCTATGGAGTTCACTTTTCCTGTGAACGAAATAATATAAAATTTGTCAGTATTAAGAAATATACCATATTCTCGACCCCGCTGAAAAATATTTAAGTCACACTGAAAAAGTATAGCATCGTCGGTAGAATTTACTTTGTAAAATATTTTGAGATCATCAGCATACAGAAGAATATTTAAGAATTTAACTACTTGGATAATATTGTTGATAAAAATGATGAATAACATCTGTGGGACAACAGAGTTTAGACAAAAACAGTCAGATTAAAAATTTCTAATTATCACACATTGAGATCTCTCCTCAAAATAACTACTAAGCCACAAATGTACTGATCCTGTTATAACGTATGCTTTTAGTTTGGATAATACCAAATTATGATTGACTCGATCGAATGCGTTTGCAATATCCGTATGGATTGTGTCCACTTGATTGCCTGAATTCATGCATTGTGTTATGTATTTTATATAAACTGTGAGATTTGTAACGGTAGATCTTTTTAAACGAAAGCCGTGTTGCTCATCACCAATTTCATTAGAAGAATTCTGGAGACGGCCGGCAACAATATTATCGAGAAGTTTAGGAGCAACATTGAGTATGAATATAGGTCTATGATTGATTACTTGCTATCAACGGCCAGCTTTTTTGTATCAGGATTACTAGTGCGACCTTCTAATATTTTCGAAATGTACAATTTTGAAGTGGTTTGTAGAATAGTATGATTAACGGTTCCGAGAGGACAGAGCCACATTCAACAAAGAAACGAGGAGGCACACCATCAGGGCCAGCCTCTTCATGTGGGTCCTAATTCATTATTTAATTGTAAATTAACTGTGGATGTATTTCTAGATTTGACAAACCTAGGTTATGACCATAGTCATCAGCAAATGTATCAGCAGTTTCCTAACCATCATTTGTTTCCCTGTTGCTATAAGTCATATTATTCGAAAGGAGATTCACTATTTGTATTGTTGATAAATCGCCAGAAAGTCCTCATATTATTCTCAATGTCGTTTTCAATTTTGTTCATATAATCAGAAGGCAAAGATTTGTTTAATTTATTGCATCTGCGTCTAAATGAGCTGAATACCTCATAGTTAGATAGTGTTTGGTTTTGTTTATATTTCTTTTGAGCTTTTTTTGATCAGATTAATTTTTTAAATTCTAAATTGAACCATCTAGAGCATATTGTTATGAACACTTTTTTTGGTTCAAATATTTGTGTATTACGAAATGATTATGGTAGTAAAAATGTTCAGCCGCTGTTTCAGATTTGTTGTATTTCGAGAATTTTATTTACTTTTAGAGTATTTTGTAAACCCAATATTAGAACATAACGTAGGAGTTTCAATGTGGACAGTATGAATAAAAGTAGATTATTATATACGATCAGTGTTCGCCTCTCTGAATTTTCAGTTTCTAATATTAAAGACATGAACAATTTAAAATTAAATTTAATAATAGCAATAAAATACTATTGGGGAATAGTGAATTTATTTGAATTCGCTCTAAATTATGAAGAAAAAGATTTGTAATTTGTGGAAAAGGTTTTCTTTCGGAGTAAGAAAAAGTTGTTAAGAGTAAAAGGAAGTTCAGTTGGTTAAATAAATCCCAGCAGTAGTAAGGAACCTTTTCCTTAACACCTCTCTCAGCTCGCTTCTTACTTTGAACTGTTTTCTTTTCTCCTTTTCTCAACTTTGCCCGTCCTTTCTCTGTCTTATTTCACAGATTTTCGCTTTAAAAACAGTTTCATGTATTCTTGAAATAAGAGAAGGGAAAAAAGTTTTACAAAGGAGGACGAAAAAAGCGGGAAGGGTTGGGGCTGATTGATTTAATTGGTTGGAAATGTCGGAGGTCAGAAGATTTCTGGCTGAGCATTGAGCAAGGTAATTATCCAAAAAATAAAACTCACTCGTCCGAAGTAAAACCGTTCCTTTTTGTCCGTTTTTTAAGGTCAACAAAATTTGGTTGTATTGTTCAATATAGTATTTTTTTTTCAATCAAAAAGTAGATTTAAAAATTTCAAATAAATAGGCCATAACCGATTTTTTTTGGTACGAATTTCAGAAAAACTATGCAATTTGACGCCACCAATTGCTAATAATTAAGTCCACACTTCGAGAGACTTGAGACGAGAAGAAGAAAAATCTGGTCTCTGTAGGAAAGTGTGAATGAGGTGGGAAAAAATTTGTTGCAAAAAGTGGCCTGAAGTGATAATGACACAATAAAAATGCAACGGAAAAAGTGCCCAGATGAAATTCAGCACACTTTTTAATTGAGAAATCTTAGGACAATAATTTTTTTGGGGACTAATCAATCCAAATTTCTAAAGTTGATTACAATTTTTTAGCATTATAATTCACTCATATAAATTTCTATCCCCACGGTTCACGTCCTATCATATCTATCTTCCCCCACCGCCTCCTACTTTATCATCCATTTCTATCCCACTCCTCCTTTTCGCACTTCTTCGCACCCCTACTCTTACTTCCGCACTCCTCACCTGGCTGCCCAATCCCACCCTTCACATTTACTTCTCCTACCTCCGTCTCACTGTCCCTCCCCATCACACTCATTCGAATCCCGCCCGCCCCTACTTACACTGCTTCCCCTACTCCTCCTACTCCTCCTACTTCCCCTACCCACCCTACTTACTTTCTCTTCTCCCTCTTTTTACTCTCCCTCGCTTACCCTACTACCGCCTTATTTGCATTCCTCCCCTATAACTTATCCTGTCTCCTCATACATTCCCCATAACTTTTCCCTCCCCATACGTCCCCTCTCCACCCTACTTGACTTCTCCGTTTTCTACTTTCCCGAACTTTTCCTGTCCCTCTCCACCATGCTTCCCTTCTCTTTCCCTACTCCTCCTTTCTACTTCTTCTCACTTCCTCCTGGCCCTGACTTCCCTCACTACCCGTCTACTGCTCTACTTCATCACGCCTCTTCCAACCCACCCCTCAATACCTTTGCTACTACTCATCCTCCCCTGATCAAAAATGGGCCTTCAAGACACCTAAATATGGCTTTAAAATTCTGGAAAAATTCAGGGTTGAATTTGACACCAAAAGGAACATCTTCGAGGGGAACTATTTGAGAAAAAAATAAGCCTTTTTTCGTATCACCCTAGTACACATTAATTCAAATATAATGGAATTCGCTTAGATTTATCTTCACAAAGAATATCGAAAGGGAATGAAAACACTTAGTTGAACAAGGAGTGGAAAATTCCCCGGACATAAGAAAAGGCGGCATGGAAAAGAAAGTCGGACTAATTTGAAGGGGACCTATTTTTAGAAAAAAAGTCTTTCTTGGACAACCTTAGTTCACATTAATGTAAATCAAATGAATTTTGCTGAGATTTTTATGATAAATACTATCAAAAGAGAAGGAAAAGCATTTTGTTGAATAAGGTCGAGTTTCTGTTTAAACTTTGTCGGAAAGAAGAAAAGACGGCATGTGAAAACCAGGCAGAAGTGATAACTTCAAAGTGGTTTTTCTTTGAAGACATATTGCATCATATTGTATCGTTTTGCAGCATATTGCATGATACTGTATCATATTCTATCATAGTAGTAGTATACCATTAAGCCATTTCCCTTTCAGGGTAGGCGTGACGCTACCCGATTCGGGTAGTGTTTCTAGGTGGATAGTTTCTGGTAGTAAATAACTACAAGTGTGGACTCACCACACCCACGCTCTTCTTTCATAGTAGATGATATTATATCACATTGTATATGGTATTGCATCATATTTTATTATTTTGTATCATATTGTTTCATGATATATGATATTGTATCATATTGTATCATAGTGTATCGTATTGTATCATAGTGTATCGTATTGTATCATATAGTAACATAGTGCATCATTATTGTGTGTCATAATGTAAATTGGTACATCATACTGTATATCATATCATACTGTATCATATTGCATGATATTGTTTCGTAATGTATCGCATTGCATTATATTGTATTATGTTGTATCATATTGTATCATGTCATATCATAATATTGTAGCATACTGTATCACATTGTATCATATTGTATCATATTGTATCATACGGTATCATATAGTGTGACAGGGTATCATAATGTACAATACTGTATTATATTGTGCCATGTTGTATCATATTTATCTTATTGCATCATATTGTATCGTTTTACATCATATTGTATGATACTGTATCATAGTCCATCATATTATATGATAGTGAATCACATTGTATTAGGGTGTATCATATTATATCATATCATGATATTGCATCATAATGTATCATGTTACATCATATAGCATTATATTACATCATATCGTATCATATTGTGTTATATATTGTGATATTGTATTATATTCTATCATACTGTGTCGTACTGTGTCATATTGTATCATGTTGTGTCGCATTGCATCATATTGTATGATAATGTATCATATTACATCATATTATATCATATGGTATCACATTGTATGATATTGTATCATATTGTAGAGAGGCGAGTGGAAGAGAAGTGGAAGAAGCGAAGGAAAGCTAGAGAGGGAGAGGGATTGACAGTCAGTCACTGTGAGAAGCGAAGAAGAGATAGAGGAGAGGAAGCGTTACCCGTGAAGCGTTACCCGTGAAGCGTTACCCGTGAAGCGTTACCCGTATTTCCCCTCAAATTTTGTTAGTTTTGCGAGTTAACACCGTGCCATAAGAAGTTATCACTTCAAGCACAGTCGGATTAATTTAAAGGGGACCTATTGTAGAAAAAAAAACAATTTTTGGACCACCCCACTGGTTCACTTTAATGTAAATTAAATTATTTTGGTTTAGATTTACCTTACCGAAGAATTTCAAAAGGGGAGGAGAATCACTTATGTTAGTTGAATAAGTTCGATTTTCTTTTAAACTTTGCTGGAGAGAATAAAAAACGTCATAGGGAAGAAAGTCAGATTCATGTGAAGTGCACCTATTTTAGAAAAAAGCCTTTTTTGGACAACCTTAGTTCACATTAAAATTTGATTTATTTCGTTTAGATTTATCTTGGCAAATAATATCGAACGGAATTAAAGAAAATCATTTCTCTGTTTAAACTTCGTTGGAGAGAAGAAAAGACGGCATGTGAAAGAAATTCGGATTAATTTAAAGGAGACCTATTTTAGAAGAAAATCCTTTTTTCAGACAACCCTAGTTCACATTAATCTGAATCAAATCAATTTCGCTAAGATTTTTCTTGCTAAGGACTATCGAAAGACAAGGAAAAGCATTTTGTTGAACAAGGTCGAGTTTCTGTTTAAACCTTTGGTGGAAAGAAGAAAAGACGGGATTGGAAAGAAAGTCGGATTAATTTAAAGCGAACCTATTTTAGAAGAAAAGCCTTTTTTGAAACCACCCTAGTTCACATTAAAGGAAATCAAATTAATTTCGTTGAGATTTACCTTGATAATGAATATAGGAAAGGGAAGGAAAAGCACTTAGTTGAATAAGCAGTGAAAACTTCGTCGGGCATAAGAAAAGGCGGCATGGGAAAGAAAGTCGGATTAATTTGAAGGGGAACTATTTGAGAAAAAAGTTTTTTATGGAACCACCCTAGTTCACACTGATGTAAATTAAATTATTTTCCTTTAGATTTATCTTGATAAAGAATATCAAAACAGAAGGAAGCGCGTAGTTGAAGATGTCGTGTTTCTATTTCAACTTCCTTGGACAGAAGAAAAGAAGACGTGGGAAAGAAAGTCGGATTAATTTAAAGCGGATCTATTTTAGAAGAAAAGCCTTTTTGTCAAATACCCTAGTTCACATTAAAATTAAATTTGATTTCATTTAGATTTATCTTGACAAACAATATCGAAAGGAAAGGAAACCAATTTTCTGTTTAAACTTCCTTGGAGAGAAGAAAAGACGGCATGGGAAAGAAAGTCGAATTAATTTAAAGCGGATCTATTTTAGAAGAAAAGCCTCTTTTGGACAACCCTAGTTCACATTATTGTAAATCAAAACTATTTCGCTAAGACTTTTCTTGAAAAAGAATATCGAAAGGAAGGTAGCACTTAGTTGAATAGGTCGTGTTTCTGCTTACACTTCCTTGGACAGAAGAAAACAAGGCATGGGAAAGAAAGTCGGATTAATTTGAAGGAGACCTATTTCAAAAAAGCCTTTTTTTCAAACACCCTAGTTCACATTAATGTCAATTAAATTAATTCCAGTTAGAATTATCTTATCAAAGAATATCGAAAGGAAAGAAAAATCACTTAGTTGAATATGGTCGAGTTTTTGTTTAAATTTCTTTGGACAGAAGAAAAGAAGGCATGGGAAAGAAAGACGGATTAATTTGAAGCGGATCTATTTTAGAAGAAAAGCCTTTTTGTCAAACACCCTAGTTCACATTAAAATTAAATTTGATTTCATTTAAATTTATCTTGACAAACAATATCGAAAGGAAAGGAAACCAATTTTCTGTTTAAACTTCGTTGGAGAGAAGAAAAGACGGCATTGGAAAGAAAGTCGGATTAATTTGAAGCGGATCTATTTTAGAAGAAAAGCCTTTTTTGGACAACCCTAGTTCACACTATTGTAAATCAAATCTATTTCGCTCAGGGTTTTATTGACAAAGAATATCGAAAGGAAGGTAGCACTTAGTTGAATAGGTCGTCTTTCTGTTTTAACTTCCTTGGACAGAAGAAAACAATTCATGGGAAAGAAAGTCGGATTAATTTGAAGGAGACCTATTCAAAAAAAGCCTTTTTTAACTAACACCCTAGTTCACATTAATGTGAATTAAATTAATTCCGTTTAGAATTATCTTATCAAAGAATATCGAAAGGAAAGAAAAATCACTTAGTTGAATATGGTCGAGTTTTTGTTTAAACTTCTTTGGAGAGAAGAAAAGCCAGCATGGGAAAGAAAGTCGGATTTGAAAGGTGGAACATAAGACAAAGATGACACTAGCCAGAAAAGATGAATGAAAGGGGTGAGGTGGGGGAGGGGGTTAAAAGGGGTGGAGGGGAAAGTGTGCCCCGGAGGCAACGGTGACGGGGCCGTTAGAGAAATCAGAGCTAAGAGCTAGAATAAAAATGACAATGCAGCGAAAAATTGCTGCAGCGTCTCTCGCTCGAGAAAATAATATCCATTGTGCCAGCCAGCCGACTTTCTCTCCCTCTCTTTCTTTTTTTCTCCTAAAACGGGACGGCCTTTTTCTACTGAATGCCATCTATATCTGTATAACAGGCCGGTGACTACGTATTTCACCACTGCTAGTTTCCTTCCTTCCTCGCAAATCCGCTACGATTTACTGATATGACTCTTTTTTATACCAGAACTTACTGGCCGAATTGTGCCAAATAGTTTATATTTGTCGTGTAGGTAATACTGCAAATGTTTCTTCATTTCGGAAAATTTCTAGAGGCTTTTTTGGGATTTGTTTTTGTCTTTGGAATTTATCAGATGAGATTTAGGAAAGATACGGGCCCCTCGAATTCAATTCACCGAAATAATTTCTAACTTGATTTAACTTTTAGTGACTGTTATCAGTTTTTTTAGATATTAATGAAGTTTAATCAATTTTGTCAATCAAGATCTGCAAACTTAAGTCATTTTATTTTATGATACAATTTATTTCTGAATGTATCAGAATATTGTTGATCAAAGACAAAATTTTAATTGTCAATTATTCTTTTGTATTAGGAAATAATAATGTTCTTCTCATTTTGCTTGTTGAAATTATTGTTCCTTTTTATAAAAATGAGAAAGTCCCTAAAAAAATGTAATTGAATCGGATACAATTTTGCCCTCCCTGATCAAGGTGAAAGGTTAAACCATAAATAATCCCATTGCTTTTGTGCTTAAAATTAATTATTCACGGCAATATTAGCCTAATTTTTCATGACAAATTTAATAGTGCGTAATTTTAAAGGATAAAATATTTATATACTTTTTTTTAAATAATTTACTTTTTCTTTGAATAATTAATACTTTTAGTTTACCTAGACTTGTAGATATTCACGATACGAGTTCATTGTTACCTTATAAATTGTTTCTTAATTGTTTTATTTGTTATTATTTTTATTTCAAGATAAATAAAATAGTACTATATAGACATGAACAAAATTTATATGGTACCAATGAATTCGTACCCAAGTATCTACAAGTCTTGGCACACAAAAGGCCTTAATTATTGGAATAAAAAGTAAATTTCATTTAAAAATGCATCTTAAAATTGTTGTTCATAAAGTTATTCAACACCATTGAATTTTTCGTAAAAAAGTAGGCTGATATTGTTGTAAAATTTTTTTATATAGTTTTCGGGAAAATTTGAAATGATTTAGGTTTTACTTTAGAAGATTAATTTTAAGTTCTGAAAATTGCAAAATAAGTAGATAAATAATCTAGAAGATCTTAAGACAATTTTCTCCATCTTATTGGATTGAGAAAAATTTGAGGAAAAATAAAATGTAGATTTTCGAAGATTTTGAAAAAATAAGCCTTTTAAGAATTTTGAAAGGTTTTCAGAGAATAAAAAGGAAATTTCTTAAGATTCCTGGGAAAATTCTAAATGATTCTTAATATTTGAAAAATGAATTTTGAGAGAAAATTTAAAAAAATTAACAAATTTTTCAAATGATTTTCTAAAATTTCAAAAAAGAATGTAGAAGATTCTAAAACAAATCTTTTCAATTCAACAAAAATTTCGAGTAAGTTTAAGAGATATTTAGAAGTTTTTAAAAGTTACAGGAATTTCGAAGTTTTTTGAGGATTTCGAAAAGCTTCAAGAGAATACAAAATTTTCTTAACAGGCGTAGGAAAATAATTTTTTTTTTAATCTTGAAAACTTAACTTTGAGAGAATATTAAAAAAGATTTCTAAAATTGTGCTAAAAGAATCTGGAAGGTTTTAAGGCAATTTTCTTAATTTTTTAAAATTTTTAGGTAAATTTGAATCGTTTTAAAAGATATTCAAAAGATCGGGAAAATTTGAAGGCATTTTTTTTAATTTGACAGAATTAAAAAATAAATAGAAAATTTCGCATCATTTAAAAAGATATAAAGTAGGCTTCGAAGTTTTAAAACGATTAATAAATAATTTTAAAATCAAAGTTTTCAAAAAATTCAAAGAAAAATGTAGATTTTTGAAGATTTAGAAAAAATTCAGAAGGTTTTTAAGAATTTTGAAGGTTTAAAGAGAAGAAAACATTTTTTCTAAGATTCCTGGCAAACTTTTGGATGAATTTTTATTCTGCAAAATTAATTTTGAAAGAAAATTTACGATGGTTTCAAACCATTTCAAAATATTTATAAAAATGTCGAAAAAAAGTCTGGAAGGTTTTGAGGCCTTATTTTTAATTTTGAAAGATTGTTCAAAAATGTTTAAAATTTCAAAAGAGAAGTACTTTGAGAATTTTGAAAAGTTTCCGGAGAATAAGAAAAAGTTTCTAAAGATTCCTGGGAAAATTTTAAATGATTTTTTATTTTGAAAAATTAATTTTAAATAAATTTAAAAGATTAAAATTGTTTTTAAATGATTACCTAAAATTTCAACAAAGAATGTAGAAGATTTCAAATATATTTTTTTTATCATGTGAGATTACAAAATTTTAGAAAAAAATTCGAGTAAGTTTAAGAGATATTTAGAAGTTTTGAAACGATTCAAGATAAAATATAGAGTTTTGAAGATTTCGAAATAAAAATATGAAGCTTTTTAAGGATTTTGAAAGGTTTTAGGAGAAGAAAAAAAAATGTCTAAAGATTACTGGGAAAATTCTGCACGATTTTTTATTTTGAAAAAAAAATAAGAAAAATTTAAAAATGATTCAAATGATTTTCTAGAATTTTAATATTTTCTCAACTTTAATTTCGAATTAAAATTTTGAAGCTTTTTAAGGATTTTGAAAGGTTTCAAGAAAATGTAAAATTTTCTTAATATGCCTAGGAACATTTTTAATGTTTTTTTTTATCTTGAAAACTTAACTTTAAGAGAATATGCAAAACATATTAAAAAAGTTTCAGTCAAAATTCTAAACATTTTAAAGTCATTAAGAAGGTTTGGAAGTTTGAAAAAGATAAAAAAATGATTTTAAAATTAAAAAGATTAGAAAAATTTAAAGCAAAATGTGGATTTTAGAAGTTTTTCAAGAATATTCAAAGGTTTCAAGAAAATAAAAATTTTTTTTTAAGGTTCCTGGGAAACTTTAGATGAGTTTTTTTTTCAAAACTTAATTTTTAAAGAAAATTTAAAAATATTTTCAAAAATTTCAGAATATTTATGAAAATGTCGAAAAAAGCTGAAAGATTCTAAGGCTTTTTTTTAATTTGGAAAGATTGTTCAAAATTTTAGGAAAAATTAGAGTCAGTTTATTATTTTTCACCCCAGAACGAATTTTTATTTAATTTTTAACGAATTTTTCCCCCCAAAAACACGCGCAATTAATCTTTAACTTGAGTTATAAAATTAATAATAAAACCCATTGATGATTGCAACAAATTTTAGAATGGAGTTTTTTTAAATGTAGTGATTTGCATATTTGTGTTTTTCCTCCGCTCTGGGTAAAAGTAGTAATTTTTATTAAATTTCAATTTACAAAACCTCATTCTATTCCTTGACAGTTTCTTTACAATTCTATTCGTCATGTTTTTATGGAAATTTTTTAATTTAAAAATAATACGTAAAATTAGTTTAGTTATTCATTTTCCGAATTAAACAATTTTCTCAGTAATTGTTAATAAGAACGTGACAAATAAATAAATAACCTTAAAGGAATAAATTTGAATTTAATTTTCAATTAATTTTTAATTTTTAATTTAATTTAAATTTTTAGGTAAAATTTGAATCGTTTTAAAAGATATTCAGAAGATTTAGAAGTTTTAAAAAGTTTAAAGGATGAATAAAAATGTTAAACTTGATTTTGAAAGGCTTTAAGAGATGAAAAACGTATTCTGAAGATTTCTGGGATTTGCTGAAGATTCCTGATTTTCAAAATTGTCAAAAATGTAAATTTTTTTGAGACTAGGAAAAAATTCAGAAGCTTTTTAAAAATTCTGAAGATTTGAAGAGAATAAAACATTTTTTCTAAGATTCCTGGGAAACTTTTAGATGAATTTTCATTCTGCAAAATTAATTTTCAAAGGAAATTCACGAAGATTTTAAACCATTTCAAAATATTTATAAAAATGTCGAAAAAAAGTCTGGAAGGTTTTAAGGCCATTTTTTCAATTTTGACAGATTGTTAAAAAATGTTTATGATTTCAAAAGAGAAGATTTTTGAGAATTTTGAAAAGTTTCAGGAGAATAAGAAAAAGTTTTTAAAGATTCCTGAGAAAATTTCAAATGATTTTTTTTTTGAAAAATAAATTAAAAAAAAATTAAAAAGATTTAAAAAATTTTCAAATGATTACCTAAAATTTCAACAAAGAATGTAGAAGATAACAATGATTTTATATAAAATTTCGATTAATGATTGTCTAAAATTTCAACAAAGAATGTAGAAGATTTCAATTATTTTATACAAAATTTACATACAATTTTCTTAATATGCCTAGGAAAATTTTTAATGTTTTTTTTTATCTTGAAAACTTAACTTTAGGAAAATATTCAAAACATATTGAAAAAGTTTTAGCTAAAATTCTAAACATTTTAAAGACATTCAGAAGGTTTGGAAGCTTGAAAAATATTAAAAAATGATTTTAAAATTAAAAAGATTTAAAAAATTGAAAGAAAAATGTGTATTGTTGAAGGTTTTGAAAAGAAATTAGAAGTTTTTAAAGAATATTCAAAGTTGTTTTTCCTCCGCAATAATCAAAAGGCCTTTTTTGTCAGTTTTATAAATTAAATTAGAGATTAAGTAATTTTGAACTTGACGGTACACCAAGAAAATCCTTAAAAAAATGAAACCCCTTTGGAATAGTGACCTAAACCCTAATTCTTTTGTCGATCGTATCTAGTAGACTTATTTTCCGGAAGTTCGTGAGCAAACCCAACAGTTTAAAACTATTCTCAACAGATTCGCGTGTTCGCTTTATCGATATTTCACCCACAATGTTGCAAGTCATGAGAATGTCGATGCTCTTGATAGGAACATTGAAACTTCGACGAGTGATTTTTGTTTCACAAATAGTAAATACCCACGAGCGAATTCATAGAATTTGAAATTTTTGACCCTAATTAATTTTTTATAATTTGATTCCAATTCCCTGTAGTCTCATTGCTTAAACAAAGGATCAATCGAAAATGGAAAGCTTGATTTTCATCGAGCCAAGCAAGCATATCCTTTTTTATTTTTAATTATAATTTGATATTGAATCATATATCAAGCATTTTTTTGGAATTGATTAGGGGCCAATATTTTGCATACTAACACTGACCCTACACGTTACAAAATGCACTTCCGATTCAACAGGTGTCATTTGAGACAATTCAGAAGTGGGTGGAGGACCGAGCGTCGACTCTCAATTAAGGTTACTGATGCGGAAGGTCAAGGTTTCCGCAAGATCAGTTTTAGGTCGTAGAATTTTCCGCATCTTTGAGACAATCCGAGAAAAGAAACTTAATCGATAGGTTTTTACGGTTTCAGAAAAATTACGAAGAATTTAAAAATAAGCTTTATATTTTTTAGAAAAATGTTTACTGATTATTAAAACAGGATGGCCTAAGGTCAGAAAAAACCTGGAAATCAGGGAAAAGTCAGGGAATTTAGTTGGTCAGAAAATGTCAGGGATTTTGAAAAAAAAGTCTGGGGATTTCCGTAAGAAGCACTTTAAGTAAATTTTTAAAATTTTAGGACCACTTAGGTCACTATATCTGTACTTATTTCTGAATGTTTTTGAATTCTTTTGAAATATTTTAGGGTATTTTAAAAGATTCCGACAATTTTTCACAGATTTAAAGGGATTTCAAAATATGTCAAAGGATTTTAAATATTTTCAGGTATTTTTACAAATTCCAATTAATTTTTAAGAGTTTAAAAAAATTTCAGGGAATTTCAAAAGATTGTGAAGGATTTTAAATATATGTAGGGTATTTTAAACGATTCCAATGAATTTTGAACAGATTTTAATAACTTGAAGGAATTTTAAGAGGGTTTGAAATATTTTAAAGTATTTTAGAAGATTTCACAGAATTTTCAAAAGCTTAACAAAAACTTAAGGGATTTCAAAATATTTAAAAGAATTTGAAATATTTTAGGGTATTTCAAAAGACTTCAAGGAATTTTGAATAGATTTCAATAATTTGAAGTGATTCCAATGGGTTTTAAAGATTTCAGGGCGTTTACAAAAATTCCAAAGAATTTTCAAGAGCTTTAAAAAGTTTCAATGGATTTCAGAAGATTTCAAAGGATTTGAAATATTTTAGGGTATTAGCAAAGATTCCAAAGAATTTTTACTAGATCTCAATCATTTGAAAGGATTTTGAAGGATTTTACGGTATTTTTTTTTTTTAAATCCAAGGAATTTTTAAGAGCTTTAAAAAGTTTCAAGCGATTTAAAAAATTTTTATTCATTCGAAATCTTTTAGGGTATTTTAAAGTGTCTAAGTCGTATCAAAATATTTAAAAATTGTAAAGGAGTTCACAAGGATTTTAATGATTTTAAGGGATCTCAAAGATCTTATGATATTTCAAAAGATTTCAAGGAATTTTCAATAAATTTCAATAATTTGAAGAGATTTAAAAGATTTTAAAGATTTTAAGGTGGTTTTAAAAATTCCAAGGAATTATCAAGATCTTCAATAAATTTCAAGGGATTTCAAAAGATTTTAAAGGATTTGAAATTTCTAAGGATATTTTAAAAGATTGTGAAGAATTTTTTATTGATTTCAATAAATTGAAGGAATTTCAAAAGAGTTTGAAATAATGTAGGGTATTTTGAAAGATTCCGATGAACTTTTATATGATTTGAATAATTTGAAGGGATTTCTAAAGGGTTTGAACTATTTGAGGGTATTTTAAAAGATTTCATAGATTGTTCAAAGACTTTGAAAAAAATTTAACGGCTTCAAAAAGATTTCAAAGGATTTGAAATATTTTAGGGTATTTCAAAAGATTCCAAGGAATTTTCAATAAACTTCAATAATTTTAAGAGATTTCAAAAGATTTTAAAGATTTTAGAGTATCATTAAAAATTCCAATAAATTTTCAAAAGCTTTAAAAAGTTTCGCGGGATTTCCAAATATTTTAAAGAATTTAAAATATTTTAGGGTATTTTGAAAGACTCCAAGGAATTTTGAATAGATTTCAATAATTTGAAGTGATTACAATGGATTTTAAAGATTTTAGGGCGTTTTAAAAAATTCCAAAGAATTTTCAAGAGCTTTAAAAAGTTTCAAGGGATTTCAGAAGATTTCAAAGGATTTGAAATATTTTAGGGTATTTTAAAAGATTCCGAAGAATTTTCACTAGATTTCAATCATTTGAAAGGATTTCGAAGGATTTTATGTTTTTTTTTCAAATCCAAGGAATTTTTAAGAGTTTAAAGTGTCTGAGTCGTATCAAAATATCTAAAATTTTTAAAGGAGTTCATAGGGATTTTAATGATTTTAAGGGATCTCAAATATTTTATGATATTTCAAAAGATTCCAAAGAATTTACAATAAATTTCAATAATTTGAAGAGATTTCAAAAGATTTTAAAGATTTCAGTGTATTATTAAAAATTCAAATAAATGTTCAAAAGCTTTAAAAAGTTTCGCGGGATTTCAAAATATTTGAAAGGATTTTAAATATTGTAGGGTATTTTAAAAAACTTCAAGGAATTTCGAATAGATTTCAATAATTTGAAGTAATTCCAATAGATTTTAAAGATTTTAAGGTGGTTTTAAAAATTCCAAGGAATTTTCAAGATCTTCAATAAATTTCAAGGGATTTTAAAATATTTTAAAGGATTTGAAATATCTAAGGATAGTTTAAAAGATTTTGAAGAATTTTCAATTGATTTCAATAATTTGAAAGAATTTCAAAAAGTTTGAAATAATTTAGGATATTTTAAAAGATTTCGATGAACTTTTATAAGATTCGAATAATTGAAAGGGATTTCTAAAGGGTTTGAAATATTTTAGGGTATTCTAAAAGATTTCATAGGATTTTCAAAAACTTTCAAAAAATTTAAGGGCTTTAAAAAGATTTCAAAGGATTTGAAATATTGGAGGATATTTTAAAAGATTCCAAGGCATTTTAAAGAGATTTCAAATTTTTGAAGGAATTTCTAAGGATTTGAATGATTTCAACGGATTAAAAAAAATGTACATGGTGTTTTGAAGAATTTATTAGAATTTCGACAGGTATGAAACGCTTTTATGGAATCGATAAGATTTTAGGATGTTTTAAAAAATTTCAAAGGACTTTTATAAGATTTCTGAGGATTTCAATTATTTTTAGGGATTCTAAAATCTCTCAAGGTATTTTAATAAATTTTTCACAATTTCAGGGAATCTCATTAGATTTGGTGTAACTTCACGGGATTTTGTAACGTTTTAATAGGCTTCAAAGAATTTATTTACAAGAATAGAGAGATTACGTAGGATTACGAAGATTTTCAAACTATTCAAGGTAATTCAGTAATTCAGTAATTCAATGTGATTTCAAAAGATTCGAAATATTTTATGGTATTTTAAAAGATTTCAAGGTATTTTAAAGAGTTTTAAAAAGTTTGAAAAGATTTCAAAATATTTCAAAAAATTTGAAATATTGTATAGAATCTTTAATTTTATTTAAATAAATTAAAGGGATTACAATGGTTTCGAAATATTTTTGAGTATTTCAAAAGTTTCTAAGATATTTTGAAGAGATTAACAATTTTTTAAGCTTTTGAAAGCTCTCAAGATATTTCAATAAACTTTCCAGGATTTCCGGAAATATTATCAGATTGAATGTAATTTCACGCGATTTTATAATATTTTAATTGATTTCTACGAATCTATTCACAAGAAGCGAGGGATTTCGTAGGGTTTCAAAGATTGCAAAAGATTTTCAAATATTTTTTGCAATTTGTTTGAATTCATTTGGAATCCACCCTGAATTCTTCTAAGCTTATTCAGTTCTTACTTAATTCAATGGATTTCAAAAAAAAATTTAGTTTCTGTTTAATTTAGCCTGAAGTCTCATAAACTGCCCTTGTATATCTTAGGCATTTCATCAAATTCGTTTGAATTCCCCTAAATTTTTTTAAACTTACTTCAAACTGACTGAATTTAATGGATTTTAAAAATATTTTTAAATTCTTTTCAATTCACTTGATTTTTTTTAATTCACCTCGAATTTTTATAAATTTCATCAAATTCTTCTCATTTTTCTTAAATTTCTCTAAATTCAACCAAAGTTTACTGAAATCAATAAAAAATTAGAATCCTTATAAATTTCATCGAATTCTTTTGAATTCTTCTAAATTCAAAAGAACATTAGTCACATCATTAATGCACATTAGTCACTTTCAGACACTTTTCGGGTCTAGATTTAAATTTATTATATTGAATTTATAAAAGATTCTATATTAAGCATGTTACAAGATTAGAATTTGGTTTTTTAATTAATAACAGTTAGGCGAAATGAAAAATTAGTCAGGGAAAACCGGGAAAAAGTCAGGGAATTTGGAAAACGAAATTTTGTGGCCATCCTGCTAAAAATCGAATTCCAATGATAATCTGGATGATAGCTGATACTATCGAGAATTTTGACCATCACAATTGATGAAATTTTGATGAATGTTCATGATGAAATTGATAAATATAATTTTTTTTATATAAAAAATGTCACTTACCAGTGGTGGACAGCAAGTGAGGAATGTACTGTTTCCAGAAAGCACACTGTTTTGCTCTGATACCATGTCCAATTTCTGTGCTGTTAGTGTCCAGTGTTAAATAATCTTTCGTGACGGGAGAATGCTGGGGCCATTTGACTTCCGTCCAAGAGCCGTTGTCTCCCATATTTGGATTCCTTCATAAAAAAATGTTTCAAATTTAAAAATATATATATATATATATAAATAATGAAAAAAATAATTTTTTAGGAGAGCTCTCGCACCGTGAAGAAGTTAATGATCTGGTAGGCTATCATGTAGCTTTCCCACTTCCCACTTCCCACTTCTCACTTTATACTTCCTATTTTTTACTTCCCACTTCCCTCTTCCCATTCCCCACTCCCCACTTCCCATTTCTCTCTTCCCATTCCCCACTTCCCACTTTATACCTCCTATTTTTTACTTCCCACTTTGCAGTCCCTACTTCCCACTTTTCAGTTCCCACTTACCACTTTCCAGTTCCTACTCCCTAGTTCCCACTTCCCACTTTATACTTCCCACTTTCCAGTCCTTACTTCCTAATTCCCACTTTCCACTTTATACCTCCTACTTTTTACTTTCCACTTTCCAGTTCCTACTTTCCACTTTTCAGTTCCCTTTTCCCACTTCACACTTTTCTCTTCTCACTTCCCACTTTATACCTCCTATTTTTTACTTCTCACTTTCCAATCCCTACTTCCCACTTTTCAGTTCCCACTTCCCTCTTCCCTCTTCCCTCATCCCACTTTTCTCTTCCCACTTTTCTCTTCCCACTTTATACTTCCTACTTTATACTCCACAATTCACACTTCCCACTTTATACTTCTCACTCTATACTTCCTACTTTTACTTCCCACTTTCCAGTCCAGACTACGCACTTTCCAGTTCCTAGTTCCTAATTCCCACTTTATACTTCCTACTTTTTATTTTCCACTTTCCATTTGCTACTTCCCACTTTTCAGTTCCCACTT
>CAKNYM010053113.1:128122-149596 GCA_932195095.1 Andricus curvator
TACTTCCCACTTTCCAGTCCCGACTACGCACTTTCCAGATCCTACTTTATAATTCCTACTCTTTACTTCCTAATTCACACTCCCCACTTTATACTTCCCACTCTATACTTACTATTTTTACTTCCCACTTTCCAGTCCCTACTTCCCACTTTTCAGTTCCCACTTACAACTTCCCACTTCCCACTTCCCACTTTTCAGTTCCCATTTCCCACTCCCTACTTTCCACTTTCCATTTCCCACTTTTCACCTGCCATGTTTTGAAAATTCACGCCACATGTCACCGTTAAATTTTGGAAGGTCAATCATTTCGAAATTGAATGATGAACTATTAATATTCTCTTTGAGACTTTTAAAAATCCTTTGCGAATAAAGTTTTTGCTGAAGAATCAACTTATTAAAAAATTTTGATATTGAAAAGCTGATTATTTTATAACTTGGGATATGATATGGGTGAAAATCAAAAAGTTGACAATATCATGTTCCTGTAATATTATACGCTTGTGTTATTTTTTAATTTAAAAATTATTTTAAATAAATTAAAAAAATATGTTTTAGTTATATTACAATATTTTTAAACATTAGATTACATTTCCTGAAATCCTGGAAAATGTATTAAAATGCCTTCAGAGCATTTAAAACCCTTTAAAATCATTGAAATACTTAGAAATCTGATAAAGTCCGTTAAAATTCTTTAAAAATCCCATGGAATCTTTTAAAATATCCTAAAACATCATTGGCCCTATAAAATCGTTCCATATCTTCCGAAATTCCAAGAAATTCTATAAAACCACATGAAAATTGTTTTCAGTACTCTAAAATCATTAAATCTCTTGAAACTTTTTGGCTTCTTTTAGAATACTTTAAAATAGTTTATAATTTCTTGCAATTATTAAAATAAAATACACTAACATTTCTTTAAATTCCTTCAAGGTATTGAAATCTATTGAAAATTCCATGGAACCTTTGAAAATACCCTAAAATATTTCAAACTTTCTGAAGTTCCTTCAATTTATTTAAATCGGTTAAAAAATGATTGGAGTATTTTAAAAATTCCTGAAACAATTGAAATCCTTTGAAATTCCTTTAGTTTACTAAAATATATTGAAAATTCCATGGAATATTTGAAAATATCCTCACATATTTCAAATCCTTAATGATTCTTTCAATTCACTGAAATCTATTGACAATTCCTTGGAATCTTACAAAATACCCTGAAATATTTCAAATGCTTTGAAACTCCTTCGATTTATTTAAATCTGTAGAAAATTCCTTGAAATATTTTTAAAACTCCTGAAATATTTGAAATCCTTTGAAATCCCATCAATTTATTGAAATATATTGAAAATTCCATGGAATCTTTGAAAATACCCTAAAATATTCCAAACCCTTTGAAGTTCCTTTAATTTATTTAAATCGGTTAAAAAATCCTTGGAGTCTTTTAAAAACTCCTGAAACAATTGAAATCCTTTGAAATCCCTTTAATTCACTAAAATATATTGAAAATTCCATGGAACCTTTGAAAATTCCATGGAATCTTTGAATATATCCTCAAATATTTCAAATCCTTAATGATTATTTCAATTCACTGAAATTTATTGAAAATTGCTTGGAATATTTCAAAATAACCTGAAATATTTCAAATCGTTTGAAACTCCTTCAATTTATTCAAATCTGTTCAAAATTTTTTGAAATCCTTTGAAATCCCTTCAATTCACTCAAATATATCGAAAATTCCATGGAATCTTTGAAAATATACCCTGAAATATTTCAAATCCTTTATAATTCTTTCAATTAATTTAAATCTATTGAAAATTTATTCATAGTTTTTAAAATACACTAAAATATTTCAAATCCTTTGGAATTCCTTCAATTCATTTGAATCTATTGAAAATTCCTTGGAATCTTCAAAAAAATCCTAAGACCTTATCGATCGTACGATATCCTTCCAAATCTTCTAAAATTCAAAGAAATTCTTTAAAACCTCATGAAGTTTGTTAATCCTGTGAAATCCCGTAAAATATTTGAAATCTCTCCAAATCTTTGAAATACTACAATAGCCTCTAATTTTTGTGAAACTTTTTGAAATTTATAGAAACATTGTAAAATGTTCAAGAAACTCAATATCTATTGAAAACTCATAAAATCCTTTGACATTTTGTGAAGTACTTTGGAGTTATTAAAAATACCATAAAACCTTTTAAATCCCAAAATTTTTTAAAAATCCTTATAAATTTTGTTGAATTTTTTGCAATTCTATTAATTTTTTTTTAAATTCTTAAAATCCCTTGAAGTCTTTGGAATAATATTCAATCCAAGTCCGCTTCTTCGAATATTATATACAAACTAAGGGCGCGAAAAATATAAAAATAATGATTTTGTTCTGGTGATTATTTGTTTAATTAATTCTATTATAAGGAATAACAATAGCGAAATCTTAATTTTCATATTTTAAACCTCAAAGAAGCAGATGGAATTATTATACTGACGTGCAAAATATGATAAATGGTTTATATTAAAAGACTGTCATTAAATACAAAAAATTAAATTTGTAAAATAAGAGTTTACTTCTTCATCTCGCAAATCATAATTTTTACAATTATTGTAATTCATATGAATAGAAAACAGATGTCTTATTTTCATCTGAAATTCTTTTTGTATTCCATTCAAAGTAGAATATAATTTCAACTTTTTGATTTTCACTAATAAACCTAGGATAATAAAATTATAAAATATGTAGATCTTCGCTAGTCATATTCATAAAGGAAATTGAAATGAAGATAAACATTCAATTTAGAGTTAAGTATATAAAGCATACACAATATTTTAAATTGTATATGTATTTCATTAAATTCATACATTAAATTCATTATATTTACATTCCACTTTTTTGTTTTTCTTTTGAAATATTAATCTCCTTCTTTGCTAATATTTATATATGCAAATTTCGTTTTAAATTTTGGTAGCAATAAATGATTTTATTAAGGTTTCGATGGAAAAAAAGAAAATATTAATTATTTCAAGAATTGGTTTATAAAGGGCAGGGGCCAACGAACTTTTTCCGCAAGGGAAAAAACCTTTAGAGCGCATAAAATGTTTCTTCGAGTATGAATACATGAAAACTGAATGAAGTAACCCTTTACAGCCAGATTGGATTTACAACCCACATCATCTGCATATATCGCATATATAATAAAAGTTAGATTGAATAAACATGAAGCCTATTGAATTTTGCAATCTACAAAAATGTTATTACAAACTAAATAAAACAAGTTGCTCATTATAAAAATTTCCATTTTATGTTTGGTTATTTCTAAACCATCAAAAATGCTACACGTGAGAAAATTCTGTCAAGTCGATGAATATTGATATCTTATTTATTTATGTTAAAGTTAATTAATGTTGTGAAATCAAAAAATAAGGTCAAGTGCAAATATTAGAAAAATTATAAATAAAAGTATTTTTTTAATAAAAGGAATTAGTTTAATAAATATATTTTTTAATAAAATACTGAAATTGATATTTTACAGAAATAAAACAAAAACATTTGACAAGCCTGTAATATAATAATTTAGAATTATTATTATGTTACCACAATTATGTTTCATATTTAAAGACAATAATAGGACCACCAATTTTCAAATATTTTTCTTATTCCTCTAAAATATAAGTTTTTTTTTTAGAAAAAAATTTTCTATTAAAATAATGCATTTAATTAATTTTCTTATATTCAAAACACTTCTATTTATAAATTTTTGAAATTTGGAGAATGAGCTCAGTTACACAGACTTACAAAATTTTTGCGGATCATGCGGAGATTTCCGAAGCATTTTAGTGATTTTATAAGATTTCAAGGGATTTCAACAAATTTCAAAAATTCACAAAAGTAAGGTATTTTAATAGGAGTCCGAATAATTGAAGAAATTTGAAATAGAAATTCATTAATTTCAAAAGATTTCACGGGATTCCAAAGGATTTTAACGGATTTCGAGAGATTTAAAGGGGTTTTCAATGATTTCACGGGATATCAAAAGATTGCGAAGTATATCTACGGATTTCAGAGGATTTCGTAAGATTTCAAAAGATTTAACGGAATTTTAAGATTTTTAGGGATTTCTAAAATGGATTTTGAAATGTTTCAAAATATTTAAGTGATTTCAAGAGATTCAGAAAGATTTTTTGATTGATTATGAAAAAAATCAGTAGGCCCCTTTTAAAATAACTCGATATTTGTTGGTTTTTGATTGCTTTATGTGATTTTTTTCGAAATGAACAAATAATAAGTAAAGTTTTTTTCTGATAAAAAGTCGTAATTTTGTTGAAAAAAAAAGTTTCCATGTGATTAATATTGATTCAACTAATGTTCTGTAAGAGCTGGAATCAATTTTTTTTGTTTCAAAGATAATTTAATCTATTTCAATTTATTTTCATACAAGTTCCATGTAGGATGTGTAGGAAACAAGATATTATTCGAAAATGTAAAGATTAAATTTTTTTTTACTGAAAGATCTCCTTATGCTAGAACATTCTTTTTTTTTTAATTGCTCAGAATTTTGTGAACTTTTTTTGCTGTTCAGAAATTTAAAGTAAAATCAACCAAAAATGTAGAATTGTAAAAAAACTGATGTCTTTCACACATTTGTCCAAATCAAAAAGGGACGGGAAAGTCAATCAATATTAATCACGTGGGAACTTTTTTTTGACACAAAATAAAAAGTTTTTATCAGAAAATCTTTACTTAATATTTGTTCCTTTCGAAAAAAATCACATAAAGTTTTCAAAAACAAAAAATATCGAGTTATTTTAAAAGAGTTCCTGAAGATTTTTTTAATATTTGGTCAAAATACTTAGGAGCAATCCCCAAAACATAATTTCTAGGGTAAAAACTTTTAAGTGCCTTTTTAAGCCTGCTCTTTTAAGTAAAATTTGGTAATAATTTATATTAATTTTAAAGAGATTTTGCAGATTTGAAGGGATCCTGTATCATTAAGAAATATTTCACAGAATGTCAAGAACTTAAACCAATTTTAAAAGACTTTAAGTAATTTACACGGATTATAAAGATTATATCGAATTTTTATAGAATTTTAAAGATTTCAAGCGAGTTCAAAGATTTCAAAAGATTTTAGGGAATCTCAAATAATTTTAAGGGATTTCCACATTTTTTAAGGGAGTTCCATGGAGCTTAATCGTTTTTAAGAATTTCACGAGACTATGTACGATATCCATGGAATTGAAAGGGTTCCAAGGAATATGTTACATAATAAGTAGAAATGAAACAAATAATAATTTAGTGTGCATAAATGAATAAAAAGTAATTTCAACAGCCAAAACGGGTTTCAATTACCATATTCAGAAAGATGATTAAGAAGAGGAAACTTACGTAAAATAATTGTTGGATACCCCCCTCCCCTGAGTAAGGATTTTTGAGATTTTCCAGCGACTTTAAATCCTGCGTTAAGTTTGAGCTATGTCCAACCCAATAAATTTTTTATTATTAATCATTCTGAGATCCCAAACAGATGAAAAAAAAGTTGTAGATGAGAAAAACTTTTAGCGCGAAAAAAAACAAACATCCTTAACGAAAAAAATTGGTGAAAATCGCCCAGATAGTGTGTGCTTATTGAGACTGGTTTCAAAATGCGTCTTTGGACACCCCGAACAACATATTAAAAAAAATTTTAGCTGATGAAAACTTCCTGAGCAAAAAAAAATGCTTAAAAACAAAAAATAGCCCTAATAAAATGAATGAATTTGATTTGAAACCCATTCAGACTGGGTTTGAAATGCGTCTTTGGACATCCCGAACGACGTATCAAAAATAAAAAAATTGTTGATGAGGAAAACTTCCAGAGCAAAAAAAAAACTTTTGGGTTGATATCCATCGAAGCCCAGCGGGCTATATTTATGTGAAATTTGATCGAAATAGCACACTAAAACTTGCGGTATCAAATTTTTGCAGCTATTTTGATCTAGAATTTAAACTCAATATGATTCCCTTTAGCACAGAAAAAACAGAAGATAAACTTTACATCGATTTCCGACGAAAGTTTCGCTGCAACAAAAATTAACCTTGTCGAATAATCTTTACATGAAATTAAGATAATTCCGTGTTTTTAAACCATCTCAGAATAATTTGTCAGTTGTTTGTCAGTAAAAAACGTCTTCTGCTATGTAGTTCACAGCAGTGCAAAGAACAGTGTGAAGTATGGATGGAATTGGTCTGGAAATCAGAACACGAGATTTTTAAAAACATTGCACTTATTACCATTCTATTTTACAAATAATTGCACTTATCGCGGACAAATGGTTATATATTTTTGATGACTGTCAATAAAGCACTCGACAATATTAAAAAAAGTCGCTATATTTACTATGATCTTAACCATAATTCACAAGTTATGAGATATGAATTTCCGTTTTGAAAGTTTCGAGATCCGTCGGTATTGCAGGTCAATATAAAAGCCTTTTTACGAAGTAAAATTTTAAAGCTAAAAGATGATTTCTGAAGAACTACAACTCCTATCGACCTTATTTCATGCTTCAAATTATTATTACTTAACATTTCATTTTTTGAATAATTTTTTGAACTCAGAATTTTTGTTACGTATGAGGGCACCCTGATTTGTAAAATTTTATTTTAAAAAGTTATTAAATAAATATTTATCAAGAATATTGAATGTAAATTGAACATTTTAATTTAATTTTTAATTTTGTACTGTAGATAACATTTTATATTAAGATAATATTGATGGAAATTTAAGTATATTCTATCAGGTATTTCAGGTTAGGTAGGTGAAATCAAAGATGTCTGCAAGCTGAGGGATGAACAATAATACCAATTGCATTTTGGGACAAAACTTTATTTTTTTCAAAACTCAGAAAAAAATGGTTTTTCGCCATGAGTGTATTTGGATATTATTCTTTATTTTCTTAAAACTATTCGATTAAATTATAAAATCCATAAAAAATATGTAATGATTTTATTAATTAATTAAATAGCTTTCTCGAAATGAAAAATAATATCCAAATACACTTATCTTGAAAAATCGGGAAGACTGAAAAATTCTCGAGACTGTGAAATTCCTGAATTAGAAAATCTCCGAATAATGAAATTCCCGAATAGGAAAATTCCATAATAATAAAATTCCCGGACAGTTCATAATATTGCCGAAATGAAAAACTCCCGAATGATGAAATTCCCGACAGTTTATGATATTACCGAATTGGAAAATTCCCGAATAATAAAATTCCCGACATGAAATTGCCGAATTCTAGAATATCCAAATAACTAGAAAATTCCCCAATTATAAAATTTCCGAATTTAGACAAATGAAAAATTTTTTCGATGAATATTATTTATTTATTAAAAATACAATGATCAAATATTTTTATCAAAAAAAGTTTAATATTTAAAGTTTCTGAATTATTGAATTATTGAAAAAAAATATTTTTGGATGAAAATTTTTGGACGACTGAAAAATTCCAGAAAAAAAATTCATGACTCTTTCAAATTCCCGATTTGGGAATTTCCCGAATAATGCAATTTTTGAATATGTAATAAACTTCCCTAACTGGAAAATTCCCGAATAAAGAATTTCCGAACAGCTTATGATATTACCAAAATCGGAAATTCCAGACAGTTATAATATTACCGAGTTTGAAAATTCCCGATAGAAAATTGCCGAATTATAAGATATCCGAACTGGAAAATTCCTGAATTATAAAACTCCCGAAACAATGGAAAAATGGTTTTCAATCAATATTATTTATTAAAAATACAATCAAATATTTGTACAAAAAAAATATTTTTTCTGATCAAAGTTTCTAAAATTATTGTTTGAATTCAAAATAAAAATTATTGAAAAAATATATTTTTGGATGAAAATGTTTGGACGATTGAAAAATCCTAAAAAATAAAATTTCCGAATAATATAATTCCCAAATAATGAAATTCCCGAATAAAAAATTCCCAAACAGTTTATGATCTTACCGAAATGGAAAATTCCCGACAGTTTATAATATTACCGAATTTTAAAATTCCCGCTAGAAAATTGCCAAATTATAAAATATACGAACTGAAAAATTCTTGCATTATAAAACTCCCGAAACAATAAAAAAATTGTTTTTCAATCAATATTATTTATTTCTTAAAAATACAATAATCAAATATTTTTCTAAGAAAAAATATTTTTCTTCTTCAAAGTTTCTAAAATTATTGTGTGAATTTAAAATAACAATATTTGAAGACAATTTTCATCCAGAAATATATTTTTTTCAATTATCGTAATTTCAAAGTTAACCAATAATTTTAGAAACTTTAAACATTAAAAATAATTTTTCGTAAAGCAGTACTTTTTTTTAACTGAAAATTTAAATATTTCATTATTATATTTGTTTAAATTCGGAAATTTTCTAGTTCGGATATTTTATAATTTGGCAATTTTCTGTCGGGAAGTTTTAAATTCGGTAATATTATAAACTATTGGGAATTATCCATTTCGGTGATATCATAAACTGTTCGGGAATTTTCCAATTCCGGAATTTCATTATTCGGGAATTTTATTAACCAGAAATTTTATTACATATTCGAAAATTTTATTATTCGGGAATTTCCCAATTCGGGAATTTGAAAGAGTCGGGAATTTTATTTTCCGGGATTTTTCATTCCTTCAAATTTTTTTTCAAATATTGTTACTTTGAATTCAAATACCTAGATCCGCCACTGAATGTTCCAACTTCAAATATAATTCGATTCCTACTTTTTGGTTTTCTTCCTAACCAACAATACCGACTGTGGCAGGAAGTATATATAAAGTCTAATTATTTTCAAAATAACAATTAGGTAAGTAAAAAGTTGTTCTAAATCTAGTGTCCTGATTTATAGCTTTTCATGTATACTTTGCCGTTTTTCCATTGCTGCGAAGGACGTAGCAGACGACAGCTTTTATTCCATCGTAAGATAAACTTTCGCCAAATAGCATGTAATCTTTAACAGCTGAACATTTTACATGCAACAAAATTTAACTTCAGTTTTTTCTGTGAGAGGATCAATCAAAATTAAGGAGAACAACTTCAAGGCGTATTAGCATCAGTATACAAAACAGAATGACAATTGACGATTTTGGAAAAACATTCCTTTCTGTCAAATTCAAGTTCTGCAAATCGATCCTTGATCGAGATTTGCTGACATTTGCAAACAAACATCCACAACCTCAGTAATCATAAATTTAAATAAACGGAGCTAAGTAAATGACTTTTTTTCAAAATTTGATTAACAATTTAATTTTGAACGATCATGAACAATTGACCACCATTCAGGTAAGAGGTTTAAATAATTTTTTAATGTGTTGAGTAGTTGAAATTTTATGACAGCTAATTTTTTACGAAATTTGAATCAAGTTGATCATGAATATAGGTATCAAAACGTTGCATCCTTTTGATCCATTTGCCGCATCAACTTTATACCTGGTAGTTTTGTGTGAGATCGATTGGTTTTGACTGTAGGTAATACAAATTCATTAAAACTACTTTTAGAACATGATAAAATCTTTCTCTTTTTTTTCTCAACGGGTGAAACTGGGTATTTATTTCATCTTGATTAATATCTAAAATCGTAAAATAAGATGTTATTGTCAAAGTTTTATAATCATTGGAATGAAATTGTATCCTGCAGATGAGTTCTTAAGTAGTTTTTTATTTTAAAACTTGATTATAGCGCATTTTTTCGGGTTTTCTTTAAATATTTTTTAACCTCACAGAATTTTTGAACTTTGATAGGTTCTATATACCCACCAAATTTGGTTGAGATATCTCATAAACTGACTAAGATTTAGTGTTCAAAATCATGTATGTTACAGCTTACATCTAATAATTTTCGGTAGAAATTTTCTTCTATTTCTGACTTCGTCCTCTTAGACAGATGTTTTTCCCCGTATGGGTATTCAGAATCGTTTTCCATTTTTTTAGTACTTAAACCAAAGAAATTTGTAATAAATAATATCCTTCTATCTTCTCAAAGCAAAACTTTTATTACTATCATTGGATTAAGAGCACTTGTTTTATTTAAAAAACAGAATTTTGTATGACCCCTGAAATTAATTACAGAGTAGGCTTGTTTTGAAGAGAAAAATGATTAATAATGATAATGAAATTGCATCCGAACCCCTATGTATACACATATATCTGTATTTGATTAGACGGGGGATTTCAAGCCTCTTAATAAATCTTGACTCAAACAAACGTGAGTGTAGTGCTTACCCTGTTTTCGCAAAGTTTGCCCAATACTTCATCATCCTCTGCGACAAGACCTTCTCTTCGGGGGTGTATCCTTTGGAGGGATCGAGTGGCTCTCCGAATATATAGCTAATTTCATCAGCGTGCATAACGCCCGTCCATCTCGGCCAGGGGTTATTCGCTGATCTGTAAAAAAAACATTCTCATTTACTCTCTTTTCTATTTTACTTTTTCAAAATTTAAACAAACACTGATGAATGCGTTCCGGATCAGTTTCAAAGAAATTATGAATAAGATTGTTTCACGAGACCCTTACTATGAAATATTTTATTCAATCAATGCGTGAAAATCAGTGAAGCGAAATATAAAATTTTGGTAATTCTGAAACTAAAAATTTTGGTTTAAGTTAGGAATATTTGTCTAGTCACGCTGGTTCTCGACTGACTATAACTTCCGGTACACTTCCAACGGATAGTATCGGACCAGTAAGGGGCCATCCAGAAATTACGTAACAACTTCTTTTTTTTTGGGGAGGGGGTCGGGAAAACGTTACGATCTGTTACATAAAAAAACGAAGTCGTTTTTCCAATTTTGAAAATTACTGCTACCCCAAATTATACAAAAAAATTTTAGGCTATAGGGCTTTGCGCTATTTACTAAATATACCCTTAAATTTAATCGTCTACTTTTCTAGATTGGACCAGATTAAAGAGGAAGTAAAAATATCTAAAAACTTTAGTAAAGAATTTCAATCTTCTGAATTGTTGTTAAAAATATAAAATTGTTATAATAAATAGCACTAGTTAATGAAATAACCCATAGAAAAAGTTCTACATGCAAGTACAGAATTTTATCTTTAAAATGAACTTCAGGAAAATAAAACATTTTAAATAATAATTAGAGATATGTACAAATTATTTTTAAAAACTAGTGAAAAAAGGGCGTTTATAACATGTTTCTTATTTTGATATTTGCAATTGAAAATTCACTGATTTATTTGATTTTGAATTTTTATAGCTCACATTTTTAACATCTTTTTGAAATAGGTCTATCTTGAATATTGGCAATTAAAGATTCTTCCAACTTAATCTGTATAATTTGTTTTTCGAATTAGACAGATTTATAAGAATACTATCATACTATCACTACCATCTTTAATCTGTATAATTTAGAAAGATGTAATTTCAAATTTTTTTTAATAGCTCAATTTTGATGATATACAATTAAAAATTTTTCAGTATCAAAGATCTTTAAATCAAAATTCTTAAATTTCGAAGATTTTAAAGATCAAAAGTCAAGAGTTTTTAGTTCTAAATCTTTAAAATTGGAAGAATTTCAAACGTGTCATCAGAATTACAGAATTTATCATTGAAAATTTACGTTTAAGATGTACAATTCAAAGTTCCACACTTTTGAAGATTTACAATTGAAAATTCTTGAATTTTGAAAAATATCTAATTGAAAATTATTCAGTTTTCAAGATTTATATTTTGAAGGTATGAAGTTTTGAACGTTTTTTTCAGAATGGTTCAATTTTAAAGATTTACAATTCGAAATTCTTTAATTTTAACGATTTGACATCTAAAATTTTTCCATTTTTTAGATTTACAATTGAAAATTCATTACATTTGAATTTTTATATTTTAATATGAAGTATGGAATTCAAAACGCTTTTTTGGAATCTGTATTTCGCTTTAGAAGATTCATAATGAAAAACTCTTCAATTTTTAAGATTTTCCATTGAAGATTCTTTAATTTTAAAAATGAGTAAATGAAAATTCTTAAATTTGAATGATTTTGAAGATCGAAAGTCAAGTGTTCTCACATCCAAATCATCAAAAATGAAGGAATTTTTAATGTAAATTATTAAAATTACAAATTTTTAATCGTAAAACTTAAGACTTGCATAGTATTAAATTGTGTGTAAATTTTCAAAATTAAAAACACTTCAATTTTTAAAGACTATGTTGCATTGAAAACTATTGCGTTTACTTATCATTGTTATGTTTTCAAAAATAAAAATGTTTCATTAGGACGTTTTCAAATTTTGGTCCACAAAATTTCTTTGATGGTACCACTTTCCTTTCATATAAAACAGAGAAACCCCAAGCTTTTTTAATCCTAAAATTGAAAAAAACGCTGAAAACTTCTGAAAATCACATAATTGTCAATGTCGAGGTCGATGTGATTATGATTCGTAATTTGAACTAATCTTTTTTGTTTAAAAATTCAAATAGTTGGTTGAAAGTTGAATAACATTGTTAAAAGTTCATGTTTTTGGCTATAGATTTATAATTTTAGCGGAAATTTAACATTTTTTGCTTAAAAATTCAACTTTTTCGTTGAAGATTCATCATTCATATAGAAAATTTTTCTATTTGGTGGAAAATTTTTTTTTTTTGGGTTAAAAATTAAACTGCTTAGTTGTATGTTGAACTTTTTTCTTCGAAATTGATTTTTATGGTAGAAAATTCATTACTTATGTTGAAAATTGATCTCTTTTGTGGAAAATTCAACTATTTGGTTGAAAATTCATGTATTTTGTTGAATATTCGTCTTTTTGGTAGAATATTAATCTTCTTGGTTAATGATTCAATTCTTTTATTAAAACTTGTCTTTTCGGTTTGAAAATTCATCTTTTTTGATTAAAAATTAAAATATTTGGCTGTAAATTCATGTATTTTGTTAAATATTCGTCTTTTTGGTAGAAAAGAATAATCTTCTTGGGTGAAAATTCTTTAATCAAAATTAGTCTTTCTGGTTTAAAAATTCATCTTTTTGGTTAAAAATTTAATTATTTGGTTGTAAATTCATGTATTTTGTTGAAAATTAGTCTTTTTTGGAAGAAAGTACATCTTCTTGGTTGAAAATTCATCTTTTTGGTTTGAAATTCAACCACTTGGTTAAAAGTTAAACTACTTTGTTAAGAATTAATTTTTTTGGTTATAGATTCATGATTCACGTTGAAAATTTATCTCTTTGGTGGAAAATTCTGTTTTTTGTTTTGGTTAAAAATTAACCTATTTAGTTACATGTTGAATAGCTTTATCAGAAATTTATTTTTGTGGTAGAAAATTAAACTATTTGGTTTTCAATTCGAACTAATTTGTTAAACAATCATTTTGATTCATTTTCATTCAGGTTGAAAGTTAATTTCTTTGGTTGAAAATTCTACTATTTGGTTGACAATTCATGTATTTGGTTGAAAAGTCGTCTTTTTAGTAGAATATTAATTTTCTTGAAGGAAGTTCACATCTTTGGTTGAAAATTCAACTGCTGGGCTGAAAGTTAAACTAATTTTTTTAAAATCAATTTTTTTGTTTGAAGATTTATAATTTTAGTTGATAATTCATCTCTTTTGGTTAAAACTTTAACTACTAGGTCGAAAAATTTTTTGGCTGAAGATTCATAATTGCAGTGAGATAATAGAGTCTTTTTCTTCCTATTGAGGTTCCTGTGAAAAAATTCATTTTGTACCAAATTTTGTTCCAAATTCTGTAACAAATTTTCCACCAAATTTTATAAATTGCAATAAATAAGGCCTGATGATTTGACCAGACTGGTCTCGAAAAGAAACATTAAGTTTTTAATTGTCTGTAAGTCATCGGAGTATGTCTTTTGGTCTTTTTTGGTAAAAAATTAATATTTTCGGTTGAAAATTCATCTCTATAGTTGAAAATTGTTTGCAGCGTTTTTATCCAAATTGTTTATAAAAAAGTTTCAAAGTTTTTCTGTTAAATCATTCCAAGAGGAGGCTAGGTGAAGGGTCAAAGTTCAAGGACCAAGGCTCTAATGTAAGGCTTCAGAAGCCCTCAGTAAAATGCCATATATCAGAGGTCAGTGATAAAGTGTCAGGGGTCAAGACAGTCAGTGTGGTCACTGGTTAGGGATCTAGGGGTCAAAGGTGAGGGATCGTAGGTCATGGGTCAATGTTAAAAGGCCAACGGTGAGGGGCCAGTGGTCAGAGGTCAAGAGTTACAGTTCAGGCATTGAAGGTCAGCCGTCAGAGGTCAGGGGTCCTATCAAAATTCCAGTGATTTCACATAAAAATAATGAAGAATCTTACCTGTGTTTGTAATAATACATATAAACAGTGTTCCCCGTTTCGGCGTATTTTCCAGCGAATTCGTTAACATTACACGTGAACTGATAATCCCCGACAATCTTGTCTAAAGAGTTGCGGTTCTCGTTAGGATCATCAGGATTGACCCAGTTCGTATACTCGTAGATGATGGCGGTTCGGGCTATCGAATTCACATAGGGATTTAATTCCGTGACGGCTTTGATGAACTCGTCCCTGGAAACTTTGACATCCTCGGTTCCGTCGATGCGGAAAAGTTCTGTCAGATAGTATATGATGAAGTAGAATCCTTCCTCGGTGTTCGAACCCATAAGGATATTTGCTTTTTTGAAGGATTCGGTGATCATGGAACGCGAAGGCGTCTCATCGAGGAAGGTACCGTCGATTATGGGAACAAAAGGAAATTCACAGATGCCCAAAGTGCCCCATTCACTATTGACCAATTCTACGGGATCTTTTGTAAGGAGACACTGCAGAACTTCGTCAAGATTATTTCGATCGTGCGGACAGTCGACAGCTTCCGCTAATCGGATACCTCGGATTATTGACTCCTCCCGAGAAATTATCGCCCAGGGAGCGGTTGGCGATCCCGACTGCATTATCGCTTGACTGAAGAGATTTCTGGACATACAATTTTCATATTTTATAAAATATCTTACAGTCTAAGGTGGCTCGAATCAACAAAAGTTTCTTTGATTTGTGGGAAAGCCCCTGAAAAAACTTCCATTTGGTGCAAGAACAACTGCGATTTTTTTTTTAATTTTGGAGATAAGGGCAAGTAAGTTCCTATGGGGGTCAAACTACCCCCAAACGTAAAAAAATATTTTTCCTGAAGTGATTTATTAAAATAAATTTTTTACCTCAAAAACCATAAATTGGACCTAGAAAAAGAAATAGTATCAAAAAGTGTATTAAAAAAAAGCTGAAAAAACGATCAATGTGCTCGTTAAACGTCAGTTTTTCAAATATCAACAGGAAATTAAAGCGAATATAAATCAAGAAATCGACTGCGGATGTATTTGCGATAACTCTTCGCTACGATACTCTAGAAATTTACAAGAATTATTAATGATTCAATCAATTTTCATAAACAAGTTTAGAGTTTGGCTATTTTTCAACTATTAAGCTGTATTTTTTTACGAAATTGACGAAAAATGCCTTTGTGATGACTTTTTTGCTATGATACTTTCCAAATTGGCAACAATAAATAATTATTCAAACCGTTTTTATAAATGAAAAAAGTATCATATTAAGGAGTCATCGGAAAGACATTATTAGTCCATTTCGTAAACAAAAATTGAGCGTATTCATTGCAAAATAGCCAAACTCTGATTTTCTTATAAATATTGTTTAAGTAGGCAATAATTATTGTCAATTTGAAAAGTTTCGTAGTGAAAAGTCCAAATTGACAATAATTATTGCTTACTTAAACAATATTCATAAGAAAATCAGAGTTTGGCTATTTTGCAATAAATACGCTCAATTTTTGTTCACGAAATGGACTAATAATGTCTTTCCGATGACTCCTTGCTATGATACTTTTTTTGTTTATAAAAACGGTTTAAATAATTATTTATTGTTGCCAATTTGGAAAGTATCATAGCAAAATAGTCATCACAAAGGCCTTTTTCGTCAATTTCTTGAAAAATAGAGCCTAATATTTGAAAAATAGCCAAACTCTGAGCTTGTTTGTGAAAATTGTTCAAATCATTAAAAGTTCTTGTAAATTTTCGAATTATTATAGCAAAAAGTGATCGGAAAGACATTCTTGATTGATGACGTGAAAAAAATTGAGCGTATTCTTAAAAAATATCCAATCTGTGAATTTGTTCATAAAAATTGTTTAAAAAATGGCTAAATAACATCTTTATTAATTAATTGTAATGAAATATTGTCAAACATTGTCAATACCGAAACATAACTTTTGTTTATTAATTTGTTTATAACGTGATAAACAATTCTTTTAAATTATTCTCACCTATTGGAAATTATTACTAGATAGTTTTATCACAGATATAAGACCTTGTTTGATAAATCGGAAAAGCTTTAAAAAAATGGTACTTCTGAAAGCTAAATGTCAATTTTGTAGTTTAATAAAAAATAAAAAATTTTGTTATCAAAAATCCAAACACACAAACCTTTACGAAATTTAAAAATACTTTTTTTTTAAAGTCAAAAACGAATGAATAGTCTAGGCTAAAAATGTATTTGTCCACATAAACTTTTTTTGCCCCACTCTGCTAAGGTTTAGACTGCCTCTAAACGTGAAGAAATTTGATTTCCCCAAATTGAGTATTAAAAAAAAAATTCTTTCAAAATATAAACAACTGTAGAAAAGTTGCAAAACCAAAGTTAAAGTTGAAGAAATGTCAATATTTTTGTCAAATAATGAAATCTTAATTTTATTGTTGAATAAAAAAATAAAAACTTTTGTTATCAAAAATGCAAACACACGAATCTTTTCGAAATTTATAAATTTTTCATTTAAAAAAAAAAGGCTAAGTCGAATAAATAGTGTAAGCTAAAAATTTAGTTGTCCTCAGAAACTTTTTTGCTTCACTATGCAAGGGTTTAGACTACCTCCAAAACTTAAATCTTATTTCCTCAAATGAAGTATTGAAAAAAATGCCTTCAAAAACCTTAAACAAATCCTAAACAAATTTAAAATATTAAAAACTGTAGAAAATTTTAAAAACCACACTTAAAGTTTAAAAAAATGTCAATTCTTTTCTTAAATGAAAAAAGACAAGTTTTGTTATCAAAAATTCAAACATCCAAACCTTTTAGAAATTTAAAAATCTTTCATTAAAAAAAAGTCAAAAATGAATGAATAGTCTAGGCTAAAAATGTATTTGTCAAGAGAAACTTTTTTTGCCCCACTGTGCTGGGGTTTAGACTGCCGGCAAACGTGAAGAAATCTTATTTTCTCAAATGATGTATTAAGACAAAAATTTCTTCAAAAAACGTTAAAAAGACCATAAAAAATTAAAAATATGGAAAACTGTAAAAATGTCGAAACCCCACATTTAAATTTAAAAAGAAATTTCAATGTTGTTGTTAAATAAGAGAGTAACAAATTTTGTTATAAAAAATCGAAACACACAAATCTTTTTGAAATTTAAATACCTCGAACTAAAAGAAAAAAACGTCTCGGTCGAATGAATAGTACAGGCTAAAAATGTATTTATTGACAGAAACTTTTTTTCTCCCACTCTGCGGGGGTTGAGACTGCCCCCTATTGTAAAGAAATCTTATTTGCTCAAATTATGTATTAAAAAAAATTCCTTCAAAAATCTTAAACAGACCCTAAAAAAATTAGAAACATAAACAACAGTTGAAAAGTTAATAAGCCGCTCTTAAATTTAAAAAAATGTCAATTTGCTTGTTAAATAAAAAAATAACCAATTTTTTATGAGAAACCGCATCACACAAATCTTTTTGGAATTTAAGTACCTTGCTTAAAAAAAAAACTTCTGAGTCAAATGAATAGTGTTCTCAATGTTGTTGTTAAATAAAAAATAACCAATTCTGTTATCAAAAATTCAGACACAAATTTTTTCGAAATTTGAAAATCTTAAAAAAAAACGTCAAAATCGAATGAATAGTCTAAGCTAAAAATTGATTTATGCACAGAAACTTTTTTCACCTTAATAACGTACTTGCTGTTAACCAAAAAGTTCTAAAAAAATTCACAGTTGTTTTTGAATGAATGAAACGTTCAAAAAAATTATTTATCTGATTTTTTAAAGTCTCACCCCTTCATTCTGTGTCTTTTGGTGAAAAAAAATTTTCCTAATTTTTTGAGATTAAAAAAAAATGTTTAGAGGTAGGGCACAACCTTTAAAGTACCCCAAAGTGTTAAAAATTCAGTAAGTCCTTGAATTTCTAATAGAATCGTAAAAACTTTACAACGATGATGTAAAACTATCATGTGAGCAGTACGAAGCCTGACAATTTTATTTTTAAATTAAACTTACCCCTAACATTGCCAAAGTTCAACCCTTATGACAGTTAAACGTAATTTTGAAGTGCGTGCTTCTCAATTTTATAAATGTGAAATCAAAATTTAAAGTGTAACTTACCATGAATTATCCAAAATTCATTTTTAAAAATTTCCATAAATTTCCGGAAACTCATGAAAATTTTCGGTAATTTAAGGTAATTTTACAGGTAAATATGGTAACTTACCATAAATTACTCATAATTCATTTTTTTTAATTTCCATAAATTTCCGGAAACTTATGAAATTTTTCGGTAATTTACGACAATATTACAGGTAATTTATGGTAACTTAAGATAAATTACCCAAAATTCAATTTAAAAATTTCTATATATTTCCGGAAATTTGCAGTAATTTACGGTGATTTGATCAGTTATATATGTATAATTTTCATTATTCACCTCTGACGTCGCTTTTCAGTCCCTAGGGAGTAAAAATTACTTTTCACTCCTTAGGGGGTAACAAGTAGAGCCTTAGCCCCGCATCATAGGTGTCGAAAAGGGCTAAAATCAAGCATGTGTCATAAAAAAATACTTTTTAGTGTCTCAAGGGTGAGTTTTGGCAAAGTTGGGGGTAAATTTAATTCAAAAACAAAATTTTAGGCTTCGTACTGCTCACATGGTAGTTTTACATTATCGTTGTGAAGTTTTTATGATTCTCTTTAAAATTCAAGGATTTACTGAATTTTCTACACTTTGGGGTACTTTGAAGGTCGTGCCTTACCTCCAAACATTTTTTTTCAAATCTCAACAAATGAGGAAATTTGTTTCCCCCCAAAAGACACAAAATGAGGGGGTGAGACTTTAAAAATCAGAAAAATAATTTTTTTGGACCACCCTAATAGATCAGGGTGAGCCATTTTAATCTATAAACCCGAATATCTTCTAAACTACCCCATCAACATAAAAAACGGTAGGTATATACAAAAGTTGACCAGGACATAGGGGCCATTCAACTGTATTATTGATTTTGACCTTGAGGTTAATTTCCAAGGTAATTTCAAGGTCAAGACGATTTTTTTAAATGGAGACCCCTATTTTTGACTGCAGATTTGAATAGAGCGGAAAATTTTACGTCAAAAATGTATCATGGAAATTTTGTTTTTGTGGCCTTGAAGAGGTCAAAAAACTAGGTCAAATGTACAGAAACGATCAGATTCCCTTTTTCTGAATTTACGTGGATTTCTGGGTAAAGAAAACGTTTAAAATGCTTTCAAAAAGTCGATAGAATGTAAAAATGTGAACCACCTTGACCACCTTGTCAACCACGACCTTCAGGTCAATTTTCAAGGTAATTTAAAGGTCAAGACGATTTTTTAAAATAGAAATCTCTATTTTAGACTGCGGACTCGTGAAGAACGAGAAATTGTACGTAAAAATTGGTATTTGAAAATCTTTCATGTTGACCTGCAGAAGGTCATATCAAGGTCAATTATTCAAAAAGCGCTTTAAAGCTTTTTTTTTTTAATTTACTAGTTTTCTAGGCAATCTCAACGTTGAAGATGCCTTTAACAAGTACAAGATAAGTTGCACAAATTTCGACCACCTTGACTAAATTGACCTTCAAGTGTATTTTCCAGGTTTATTAAGGTCAATGTCATTTTTTAAAATAAAAAAGTTGCAAAAAATGAAAGCACCTTGACTTTACTTTTAGCGCTACCCGGAAACAACAACGTGGACGTAGTAAATTCTGTTCCCTTTGGGTTGCTTGACTTCGTTGTTGTTAATTTAATCAAGGTCGTCGAAATTTGTGCAACTTATCTTGTACTTGTTAAAGGCACCTTCAACGTTAAGATTTCCCAGGAAACCAGTAAATTGAAAAAAAGCTTCTGAGCGCTTTTTAAATGATTGACCTTGATATGACCTTCTGGAGGTCAACATGAAAGATTTTCAAATACCCATTTTCACGTAAAATTTCTCGTTCTTTACGAGTCCGCAGTCTAAAATAGGGATTCCTATTTGAAAAAATCATCATGACCCTTAAATGACCTTGAAAATTGACCTGAAGGTCGTGGTTCACAAGGTGGTCAAGGTTGTTCACATTTTTACATTTTATCGACTTTTTTAAAGCATTTTAAACGTTTGCTTTACCCAGAAAACCACGTAAATTCAGAAAAAGGGTATCAGATCGTTTTTGTACATTTGACCTTGTTTTTTGACCTCTTTAAGGCCACAAAAACAAAATTTAAATGATACATTTTTGACGTAAAATTTTTAGCTCTATTCAAATCTGCAGTCAAAAATAGGGGTTTTCAATCAAAAAAATCTTCTTGACGTTGAAATGACCTCGAAAATTGACCTCAGGGTCAAAATCAATGATAGAGTTGAATGGCCCCTATCTCCTGGTCAACTTTTGTATGAACCGTTTTTTATGTTGATGGGGTAGTTTAGAAGATATTTGGGATTATATGTAGATTAAAATGAGAGAGAAAATCATAATTTTGATAATAGGGGAAACCTCCCTACAGTGAATGATTAATAATTGAGGGCACGAATGAAAGAAAAATAATTAATTTTAATATCATTTATGAACAGGTATAGCGTCTTAACTATCAATTAAATCAAATTAATTATTTTACATACATCAGTATTTTTAATTAATGATTATCCGCTGTAGGTTGCATTATCTATTGTAGGGAGGTTTTCCCTATAATGTTCCAGGAAAATGTAGAGGTGAATTTACCTGGACAAAGGCGAGAGCAAGTGCATCGACACGGAAACTGCACCGGCACTCTCACCAAAGAGGGTCACGTTGTCAGGGTTTCCTCCAAAAAACTCGATATTGTCATGCACCCACTGAAGTGCCATCATTTGATCGAACAGGCCGGCATTACCCGGCACGTCGTAGGTCCCGAAGTAAAGAAAACCGAGACTAGCGACTCGGTACTGCATTGAAACTAGGATCACATTTTCCTCAGATACGAGGGTTCTGTGATCATAGACGTCCAGGGTAGCCGACCCGGAGTAGAAACCACCTGAAAGTAATCTATGGTGATCCAACAACCACCTTCGGACACTGACCAATTTATTTTCTTATCTTAGCTTTATTTTATGCAATCATCGACATTCGGTACAAACTGAACCCTTGTGTGCAGACCCGGGTACCCGGGTGATCCCCACGGTACATTTTTGCACGTTAGTTGAATAAAAAATTTAAATTT
>CAKNYM010053113.1:149606-182276 GCA_932195095.1 Andricus curvator
AATAATCGACTTCAAATTGTACACACGATGCGGACACACCCAGGGTAGCCGGGTGTCCCCCACGGTACATTTTTGCACGTTAGTTGAATAAAAAATTAAAATTTTGCTTGGGGTCTTCAAATCGTGGCTACTTAGTTCAATTCTAAGCAAATTGTGTATTTAGAATTTATTTAGGATTTTTTTTTACAAAAATAATAGACTTCAAAGTGTACACACGATGCGGACACACCCAGGGTACCCGGGTACCCACCATATCAAAATTCAACTTTTTGAGTGGATTATTAATTTCTTATAAAGTCATTTGGTTCATGCACGTCAACAATTTTGAGTAATGATACAATTAATAATCATTTAATTATTTATTATTTAATAATTAATTGCTTGTTACATTGTCTCCGCGGCAACCCAACCGTTCCGTTCGCGGGTCCGCTAGGAACAGCAGGGGAATTTTTTAGGTGTTTCGTGTGTTTAAAGTGTTTTGTACCTTTCCCACTTACTTTTGATATTAATTAATTGAAATAAACGACAAGGAAACAATTTAAATTGCATAATTATTTAAAAAATTAAATAAAAGGAAGGTGGGTAACCAGGTACCCTGGGTGTGTAACAACGTGGATAAAGTTGTGTGTGCACACATGGGTTAATTAATTATTTTCACTAAATAAATCAATTCTATCCGCAATTATGTACATACTTATTGATAAATGCATTAAAAGAAGATAACGCAGAAAAAACTGGGTGTATGAAACGTTGCAGGTAATGGGTAAAACGGGGTAACGTCCAGCTGGGTAATTGACGGAGGGGTAAACTCGCCGTGGCGAATCAAAGATTCTCCGCTGGATTAAAGAATCAAGAATAATTAAAAATATTGAAATATTTGTCTTCACAGTCCAAAATGCTCTCAAAACAGGGGAAATAATGAGATTTTTCATGAAAATGGGGGAATAAATTCTTTTAAATAAAATTAATGTAGATATCATATTAAATTCAATATGAAACGAATCAAATTCCTAAGATTTTAAGTCGAAATATCTTGCATTTTCAACAAAATAGTTTAATTTTCAACGAAGAATGATTTTCTATCAAAAGAGATGAATTTTAAACTCAAAAGTCGAATTTTCAACAACAAGAAATTAATTTTTAAACAGATGTATTAATAACCAAATAGTTAAACTTTTAACAAAATATTTAAATTTTCAAGACAAAAAGACGATTATTTTCGAAGATAGTTGAATTTTCGATCGAAAAAGATGACTAACGAAATAGATCAATTTTCAACAAAATAATGAGATTTTTAACAAAAAAGTTGAATTCTCAACCTACAAAGATGCATTTTCAACCAAATGGTCGAATTAAAAAAAAAACGATTAAAATACAACTAAAAGCAGTTGCACTTAAAAAAAACAGTTGAACTCTAGACAGTGGTATTTTTAACAAAATGAATAAAAGTTCAACAAAATAGCTGTTTATGAACCTACAAAAATTAATTTCATACCAAAGACGAATTTTCAATAAAATACATGAATTTTTAACCAAATAGTTAAACTTTTAACTAAAAAAGATAAAAATGGAGTACTTCAATTTTCAGATAAAAAAATTACTTTTCAACAATAAAAAAGCGGATGTTAAATCAGTTGAATTAAACAAAAAAAGACGAGTTTTTATCAAAATAGTTGAATCCTCAACCAAAAAGATGAATTTTCCACAAACAAGAATAATTTTGTCCTCAAAAAAAATAATTTTCAACGAAATGTATAAAGTTTCTATCAATAATGAGATTGTTAAATTTTCAGATAAAAAACTTAATTTGTAACCGAAGAAAAAAATTATTTTCAATAAAACAGTTAAATTTTTAACCAAAGAGGTTAATCTAAACAAAAAATGAATTTTTATTCAGGTAGTTCAACTTTCAACCAAAGAGGTTAATCTTAAAAAATGAATTTTTAACCAAATAGTAAATTTTTCAACCAAAAAGATGAATTATCCACGAAGAAAATTACTTTTCTACCAAATAATACCAATTAAAAAAAAAATAATTTTAATTTGAAGCTTAAAAGATGATTTTTCTAAAAAACAGCTGAATTTTCAACAAAATAGTTAATTTACAATCAAATAGTTGAATTTTTAACCAAAAAGAAGATTTTTTAACCAAGACGATTATTTTTGTACTAAAAAGACGAATTTGCAACAAAATTCATGAATTTTCAGCAAAATAGTTGAATTTTCGACCAGAAAAGATGATTTTTCAATAAAAAATATTAATTTTTCATGAAAAAGGGAATGGTTAGATTTTCAGTTTAAAAAATTAATTCTCAACAAAAAAAAAAGACATATTTTCAACAAAATACATGAATTTCCAATGAAATAGTTGAATTTTTACCTAAAAAAGATTAACCTTTGACCAAATAATTGAATTTTTAACAAACAAAAAGATAAATTTGTAACCAAAAATGGTATAGTTAAATTTTAAGTTAAAAATATTAATGTTCCACCAAAAATGTAACGAATTTACAACAAAATAGTTGAATCCTCAAACAAAAGAGATTAATTTTCAACCAAAAAGCTGCATTTTTTAATGAAAAGAATGAATCCTTCACCAAATTGATTAATTTTTCTACCAAAAAAGATTAATTTTCAACCAATAACTTGAATTTTCAATTGAAAAAGATCAAATTTTAATTAAAAATATCAATTTTGAACCAGAAATGGAAGAGCACATTTTCAGTTGAAAGAATTAATTTCGAACCGAAAAAAACGAATTTTTTAACAAAATAGTTCAACATTCAACCAAATTGTTGAATTTTGAAAAAAATGATTTTTTCACCAAAAAGATAAATTTTTAACCAAATAGTTGAATTTTCAACGAAGAGAAGATAAATTTTCATTAAAAAATGGTATAGTTAATTTTACTGTTGAAAAAATTAATGTTCAACCAAAAATGAAACGACTTTAAAAAAAAATAGCAAAAATTTCAACCAAAGAAATGAATCTTCAACCAAAAAAATGTATTTTCTACAAATAATTCAGCTTTCAACCAAGTAATTCAATTTTTGACCAAAAAAGTTAAATATTCAACAATATAGTTGCATTTTCAACAAAATATTTCAATTTTCAACCAAGCGTTGGTAACTATATTTTTAACCGAGCGAGATAAATTTCGAAAAAAAAATATAAAAGTAGACTTTTCAGCCAAAAAGAATTAACTTTGAACCAAAATTAGTTGGGTTTTCTTATTTTTTTCTACTAATTCAGTTCGCATTTCAGAAAAAAAATGAGAAAAAAGGGAAAAAGGGGAAAAAGGGGAAAAAGGGGAAAAAGGGGAAGTTTTTCAGAAACAGGGGAAACGGGAGGAATTTGAAAGAAAGAGAAAAGAGGGACATTAGGGTGGTCCAAAAAAATTCTTCTTCTGATTTTTTAAAGTCTCACCCCTACATTTTGTGTCTTTTGGTGAAAAAAAATTTCCTAATTTGATTCAGTAAGTCCTTGAATTTTAAAAATAATCGTAAAAACTTTACAACGATGATGTAAAACTACCATGTAAGCAGTACAAAGCCTGACAAAAATTTTGAAAAAATGCAATTTACCCCCAAATTTACGAAAACTTACCCCTTAAGACACTAAAGATAATTTTTAAGTGTCCTTTCTGAATTTTATGAAAGTAAAATGATAATTTAAATGACAAATTATATAAAAAAATGTATTATACAAATATTAAAAATAGTTTTACTTACTTACTTACACTTCATTTTTCAAAAAATAAAAAAATTTATTTTAAAATAAAAATTTTTCCCCATTTCACCCTCGACAAAAAATTAAATTTTCTTTCTTTCAAACTTTTTCTTTCGATATATAATATGCATTGAATATATGAATATATATATATATATATATATATATATATATATATATAATATATGTATATTGAAAGAAAAAGTTTTAAAGAAAGAAATTGTAAAGGTCGTGCCCTAGCTCTAAACATTTTTTTTTAATCACAAAAAATTACGAAATTTTTTTTTCACCAAAAGACACAAAATGAGGGGGTGAGACATTAAAAACTCAGAAAAATAATTTTTTTGGACCACCCTAAGGGGCATAGGAGAAAGAGTTAGAAGTTCGGATCTTTAGCAAAATTCGAAAACTTTGCGAAAATGTATCATCGGGAAACGTACTAAAACGTTATCTAATTTCGTAAAGTTGCTTCCGCTAAATACCTCCTCTCTTTACCCCGTTAGCTACCTTAGGTTTTTGGTTACCCCTTCTTCCTCAAATGGGTAACGTTTACCCCTCCATCAATTACCCAACTGGACGTTACCCCGCTTCACCCATTACCTGCAATGTTTTTCACACCCAGTTTTTTTCTGTGTAAAGAATATAAGAAATGAGGATTACAGTTAGGGTTTTTTTTTTAGATTAGAGGAACTCACCACCGAATATCCATACCATAACGGCGGCATTTGTAGGCCTGGGTCGTGGAACAACTACATTTACATAAAGGCAGTCCTCGCTAAGTGGTGTGTTGGGATTCCACATGGTAGCCCCAGCGAAGTCACCGAAGACGGTGTCGAGGATTTGAACGCAACTATTGGGCAGTGACGTCGCGTTGAGAACCCCTTGCCAGGGTTCTGCAGGTCGTGGATGTCGAAACCTCAAAGAACCTAGAAAAAATTGTAAATCGCATAAAAAACTTTTTTCCGTTAAGGGAACAGCAATATTATTTAATAATTATAATAATTTTTATATAATAATATAATAATTAACATTAATAATTTTATTTATAATTTCGATAATTTTTGACATTTCAGACCCCTTTAGACCTAGAAAAATTTTTAATCGCATAAAAAACTTCTTTCAGTTAAGGGAACGGCAATAATATTCAATAATTATAATAATTTTTATATAATAATATAATTTTTAACATTAATAATTTTATTTATAATATTGATAATTTTTGACATTTCAGACCCTTTTCCCCCTATTGTGTTGCAGCCAAAAAGTTGTTCTTTTTTTACCTAGGATGATATTACAAAAAAGCTTCTATGTTTAAACTTTAAAGGAATTGTAGAATATTAAAAGACAATGATGAATAATCGTTCTTAATAAAAACAAAAAACCTTTCATTTGAAGTTTTTCTTTCAAATATATAGCAACCAATTGGACACCATATATGCCATTTAAAATTATGCCATTTCAATGTCTTCAATATTTGTCACCCTAGGTCAAAAAAGAACATTTTTTTGATTGCAAATAAAAACCGAATTTATAAATAATTAATCACGGTAAATGAAACGAAAAGATTCGAACTCTTAAAGATAACAATGTTGTCATTTGAAGTTATAAAAACTAAACCGCAAATTAAAACACTCAAAGTGGAATACTTTTGAATTGAAAATTTTTAAAATTAAAGCTTAAAGAAATGTTAACTCAAACGCTCAATAATTTTCACGTATAAAATGAAAGCTTTTACAACTTTTAAATTAAAAATTTCTTAATTAGAAGCGATTAAACACCAAAATTTTAATTTTTAATTTTTATCCATTGTACAGTTAAAATATTTGAAGAAATACAGAAAACCACGCTATCATTTTCAATGCTATGAATTGAAGAATGAATAAAAAAATTTATACATTTTCAAAATTATATCAGTTCAAGCAATTTTAAGCTAGAAACATAATTTATACATTATTTGTTTTGAAATATTTTTAAATATTCTCGAATTTTTCCTACAATTTTTTGAAAATCCTGCAAAAGTAAAAAAAAATTACCTTAAAATCATCCAGATTCTTTTTTGAAAATTTTGGAAATCTTATTAAATGTTCTTTTCAAATTAATTAAAAAAAAATGATTATTAGTTTTTCTAGGAATTTTGATACGAATTTTTTATTCATTTAAAACCTTTCAAAATGCTTATAAATTTTGCGTTCGACATCTTCAAAAATCTATATTGTGTTTTAAATGTTTTGAAATATTTCCACGTTTCAAATTATTTTGGAATGTTTCCAAAACTTCGAAATGTATTTTGAACTTATTTGATTATTTTCCAAGTTAATAATTGCTCGATTGTCATTTATCATCCAAAAAATTTTTTTAATCTTATTGAATATTCTCTTCAAATTAATTTTTCAAAATGAAAAATCGTTTTAAATTTTCCCAGAAAACTTAATATTTTTTTTATCTTCTTAAAACCAGATCCTTAAAAAGCTTCAAAATTTTATTTCTATATCTTAAAAAATCTAAATTTAGTTTTCTTTCGTTAAATAGAACAATTGAAGTTGTAGCGTCACAAGTTTTATTTTAACAATCTAAAATATTAACGATTCAAGGCTTTCTATTTCAAATAATTCAGTTTAAAATTTTTTAGTTTTCAGTATTTGATTTACAATTGTTGATTTTAAATGAAAAGTAAAATATTGCTGAACATTAAAAAAAAATATCTGCCTTAATTGAAAAATTTAAAATTAAATTGGTTAAAAATGGAATATTTTAGATTGAAAGAATATTTGAATAGAATTTTGAATTGAATAAGAGCGTTTAGTTTTTCAAATTATTTTTAAATTAAGAATATTTTATATATTTCCATTCGAATTTTTACGGAATTTAGGAAGACTTCCAAAGCTTTCTAGGGATTTAAAAATATACAAGAAGTATTTTATTTATTTAGTAGGGTTTCGTAAAATTGGGTTTTGGGAGTTTTTGGCTCTAATTATGATTGTTTTCGGTTTCAAAAACGCAGATTGTTTATAATACATCAAACACTACTTTCCACTGGTGACTGGATGTTTATATAAATTGTATAAATAATTTATTATTGTTTTTAAAATTTTTCTGTTAGAATAGAGTTAAAAAGTCGCGTTTTTTCCGAATTCTGCAACTTTTTTCAACTTTTCTGTTAGATTGAGGTAATAATTAATACAATTGAATAAACCTAATAGTTTGAACAAATTATTATTGTTTATAACTATCTTCTCCTATTGTAAAGCTAGATAGTGGTCGTTTTTTCGGAAATTTGCCATTTTTTGTACACTTTGTACTTAGAGTGAGGTAATAATTATTGCAATATAGCAAACATTGTTCATAACTATCTTCTGCTATATTAATTTCAGATAGTGACGGACTTTTCTGAAATTTGTAACTTTTGGTCCACTTTTCACTTAGTGAGGTAATAATTGATGCAAGTTAACAAATATTATTATTATTTTTTAAACATTGGCAAAAGCGTCAAAATAATTCACTTTAGAAAAAAATTCCATTTAAAAAATGATTCTTCTTGATGTTCATTCACTATTTGTTCATAAGTAAAAAGTCAAAGCAAAATTAAAGATTTCAGAAAAAAGCACAACTGTCTAGCATTACATTAAGAGAAGATAGTTATAAACGATAATCAATTGTTTGAATAATTATAAGAAAAGAAAGTTATAAAGAATAATAATTTTTTTGAAGAATTAGGTTTTCTAAATTGCATTAATTGTTACCTCGCTCTGAGTGAAAAGTGGAAAATTATATGAAAAAACTGCAATTTTCTAGCATTATTCTAACAGAATGTTGCTTAGAACAATAATAAATTGTTTGAACAATTTATATAAACATCTAATTACTAGTGGAAAGTAGTATTTCATGTATTAAAAAAAATGTGTTCTAAAAAAACCGCAAAAAAATCATAATTGGCGCCAAAACTCGCAAAACCCAATTTTTCACTCATAGAGTTTCTTTGGGACCCTGTAAAACAGACTTATGGGGACAACATTCAACAAATAAGTATTGATTCGTATTTTGTTGCTCATTATAAAGAGAAACGTTGAGTTTCAACTCGATTCACCTAATGTTGACGATTTTGAATAAAATCTACAAAAACATATTTTTTATGGGAAATACGTGATAAACTTCATGGGGCTTGCGGATCCTCTAAATATCATTTTTTCCAAAAAAAACCGCATTGATTTTTTGTGGATTCGAGAAAAATTCCGGGCAATATGCACGAAAATTCAAAACAAAATTTAGGACCAGCAAATTTTTTTTCTATCATTTTTTGCCAATCCGCAACCGGTTTTTTAACATACACACGGTAATAAATTTCGTTTTGTCAAAATTAATTTTTCAGGTTTAATATCGAATTCGAAAAAAGCAGTCAACATTGTAAGTTTAATTTGATAAAATCTTGTGGTAAACGATATGCTTAATATTCATCAGCTTATAATTCAATTTAAAACATAATTTTTTATTTAAAAAAAGACACGCATGGTAAGAAACAAAAAAAAGTAACAAAAATCGAGAAACAGGCTTTAAACCTTTTATAATATTATTTACTCGAAATGAATAAGGGCACAATTCATATTTTTGTTTTTATTTTTTTTATTTTGAGTTTATTTTTGTTTTCGATTTTTTGGTATTTCTCGGTTTGAGCTATACATTTTTCCCGTGCATATATGAAGAGCAGCAGTTCAGAACCAGATATACAACATTTTTGTCGAAAATTTATCAAAAAAATTGCGGTAAAAGTATTTTTTCAAAATCTCGTTTTTTGATACAATGTTTTTTTTTTAAACACAGAATAATTCTTTTGGATCAGAATTTTTTTAATCTCATTAGCCATTCGCATATCTCGATAGTATACTTATATTATTGTAAAAATTTACAAATTTGACTTCTAATCGCTATCCAAAGCCGATTTTGAAAACCCATGAAATTTTAAACTCCCGATCGATTTTCTCGGAATGGGCTATCTTTTTTATATTAAACTTTATTTATCCGTATACAGATACTTAATATCTGCGGAGTTTTTTTAATGTTTTATTTGAACTAAACATAGAATATTTATCGCAATCACAGCCGAGCCTGCTAAAATTTTAGGTTGGTGCCATTTTGAGATTGTCTACGTCACATCCATTTTCTCGAACGTGGATAACTTTTTTAAATCAAACTTCTTTGTCCTGAATTGAACAACACTTAAGCTTGGGAGTGAAATTTTGTTTCATCTTCAGAAAGTTATGCCGATTTCACAGAATGCTTTTTGATTCCCCTAAAAAATATCAATTTTGTTACTTTACTAGTTTTTTACTGCCACCCATCAAATATACATTCAAAGAATAATCCCTAAGACCTTCAAATTAAATATTATCAATATAAAAAATGTTAATAATATTATTTATGTTAAATTATATAATATAGCAGTTTAACAGTATCTTATATACTTTTATTATCTCATTCATATCTGAGATTCTTCGTCTGACCATATACGGAAGTTACTACTTGTGCTCCTCATTGTCTCCTTTCAGTAGCGCCGGACGTGCATAGTCAGACAACTGAATTATCATTGAATAGCCTCGCTTTTTGTTCCTTTCTTTTTGATGATGTTAATTATTGTTTGCAAAGTTTTGAGCTGAATTTTAATTGAAAATAATTTGGTATTTATTGATAAATATCAGATATTGTTAATAATTTTGTTAATCTCACCGATGGGTTTCTGTGCATAAGGGATGCCGAACCAAGCGTCGACCTTCTTGCCGGTGGTAGCAGTCAAGGTCTTACCCTTCACCCGACCATTTAGTATTTTGACGACCAGAGGATCGTCCTCCGGGTTCGAGCCAAGCGGCTCGGCCCGCGGTAACTCCTCGTTGACCTCTATCGATCTCATGTTCTTCGGCTCCTCGTGCGACAGATCCGCGTGGTGTCTACTTCTGTGAGGTGGCGAACACCTTCCAAGGTCAAGGCCAAGGATCGTCAGGAACATCACCGCCAATACTCTTGTCTCCACCTTCACCACCCATCTTCTTTCATTATTAGGCATCGTGTCCTCACCTGAAAAATTATATTCAAATACAATTTTACTATTATTTGACAAAACTATTATTACTACTAATAAAAACTAGCTGTGAAATATGATCTCGAGTGTTTCCACTTTGTTTGTATTTATACTTCTATGGTGCTCATTTGACGAGCACCTTGCTTCCCGCTGGCAAATGTATTTGCTTCCTCATAGAGGAAGCATTAGTGATTTTTTTTTATTAATAGACAAACCAAAGTCTTCATTTTGATTTATTTAAAGATAGAAATTTACAAAAAGGACAAAATTATAAAAGACAAAAAATTTTTAAACATAAAGACAAATTAGACAAATCAAATTTTGTATTCGAAATTATCATTTTTCGAGCTGGAAAAGGGAAGGGAAAAGTTCTGTCGCACCCTATTATTTCTCAGCTTTATGATTTCCTTGCAAACATTGTCAGAATTATTCTATTTGAAAATTTATGATCGAAAAGTCTTTCCTATTCATAAGTCAACTTTGAATTATGTCGATGAAAAAAGTTTTTCTGTTTGAAACAGATGTTTCAAATATTATAAATGACCATAACTTCCTCACTCTTCAATAAAATGTATCGATATTATAGGTCAATCGATTCGTCTTGAATCAACACAACTTTTCTATTCTTGCATCAACATTAAATTATGAAAATGAGAAATTTTTTACTATAAAAATCGATTTCGAAAATATATAAATTACCATAACTTCCCTACTCTTTAATAAAATGTATTAATATTTAGGTCAATCGATTCATCTCGAACCGGAGAATCATTTATGTCCTTGTATCAACTTTGAATTATGTTAATGAAAAAAGTTTCACTACAAAAAACCGATTTTTCAAATATTATGCATTACCATAGCTTTCTTACTGTTCAATAAAATGTTTCAATATTTTAAGTCAATCGATTCGTCTCGAATCAACACATCTTTCATATTCTCACAATAACTTTGAATTATGAGAATGACAAAATTTTTACTATAAAAATAGTTTTTTAATATATAATATAAACGATCATATGTAATTTCCTAACTTTTGAATAAAATGTATTAACATTATAGGTCAATCGATTTGTTTCGAACCAAGGAATTTTTTTTTGCTTTCATCAACTTTGAATTATGTTAAAGAAAAAAGTTTTACTATAAAAAACCGTATTTTCAAATATTATGCATTACCATAGCTTTCTTACTCGTCAATGAAATGTATCAATATTATAGGTCAATCGATTCATCCCGAATCAACACATCTTTTCGATTCTTGCACAAACCTTAAATTATGAGAATTAAAAATTTTTTACTATAAGAATCGATTTTAAATATAATATAAATGACGATAACTTCCCCACTTTTTGATAAAATGTATTAATATTAGAGGTCAATCGATTCGTCTCGAAACAAGGAATCTTTTATATTTTTGCATCAACTTTAAATTATGTTAATGAAAAAAGTTTTACTATAAAAAACCGATTTTTTAAATATTATTGAGTGGTAGTGCTTCCTCTATAAGGAAGCAATACCCGATACAAATCTGATTCGCAATACAAATAAAAAATTCATTGCAAATAACAAATTCTAAAAAAAATTTCTGGGGAATTGTGCTTTTTCTTCTACATGTTCAAAATATAAAGAAAGAATTAGCCAAATTTGTCCCATTCGTTTTATTTTTGAACCACGAACATAAAAAAACAAAATGCAATATAGCAAATTTTCATTTTTATCTTAAATCTACATGCGTGAATTTGAACCATCCCCGAAGAGAATCGGACTAAAAGAAAAGCTTCCAGCATAGTGATCTAAATAAACAAATTTTCCTCATTTTTCCTATTTTTTAACCGCAAAGATGAATTTTTAAATAAGAAGATTAATTTTCTACTAAAGAAGAATTTTCAACAAAATACATGAATTTTCAACCAAATAGTTGAATTTTTAACTGAAAAAGATAAATTTTCAACCAAAATTGGAATAGTTAAATTTTTCGTTTAAAAAATAACTTTTCACCAACAAAAAAAACAAAGTTTCAACCAGTTGAAAGCAACGAAAAGTAAAATTTTGACAAAATAGTTGAATCAGCAAAACAAATAGATGAAGTTTCAACAAAGAATATTAATTTTCTACCCAACAAGAAGAATTTTCAACAAAAGGGTTAAGTTTTAAACCTGAAAATTGAATGCTTTAGGAAACAGTTGACTTTTGAACCGGAGAAGATGAATTTTTAAGAGAAAGTTGATTTTCAATTAAGAAAGTTAAATTTTCAACATACTACATGAATTTTCAACCAAATAGTTGAATTTTTAACTAAAAAAGGTAAGTTTTAACTAAAATAAGAATAGGTGAATTTTTGTTTAAAAAATTACTTTTCAAAAACAACGAAAAAAAAAGTTGTATCCAGTTGAAAGCAACGAAAAAAAATTGACCTAATAGTCGAATCAGCAGAAAAATAGATGAATTTTCAACAAAGAACATCAATTTTCTACCAAAAAAAAAGAATTTTCAACAAAAAGGTTGAGTTTCAAATCTAATAAATGAATGTTTTACGAAACAGTTGAAAATAATCAAATTATCAACTAAAAAATTAGATTTTAACCAAAAATAGAATCGCTAAATTGTCACTTTAAAAGCTTAATTTTCGACAAAAAAACTATTTTTAAACCTGTGAAATTCAACAAAAAAGACGAGTTTTTAACAAAATATTTAAATCTTCAACCAAAAAGATAAATTTTCAACAAACAAGATTAATTTTCTACACAAAAGGACGAATTTACAACAAAATACATCAATTTTATACGAAGTAGTTAAACTTTTAACCTACAAAGGAAACATTGTCTACCAATAATGAAAAAGATACATTTTCAAATTAAAAAAAAAAATTAATTAAAGAAAAAAAAATTTGCAATAAAATAGTTAAACTTTCAACCAAAAATGTTAATCTTAAAATAAAATAATTTTTTTTAAGTAAATCAAATTTCAGCCAAGTAGTTGAATTTTCAATCGAAAAAGATCCATTTTTAACCAAATAATTAATTTTTCAACCAAAAAGATTAATTATCCACCAAGAATATTAATGTTCTATCCAAAAATACGAATTTTCAACCAAATTTTTTAATTTTGAAGCCAAAAAGATGAATTTTCTACGATGAAATTGAATTTTTAAATAGAAAAGATGAATTTTCTAATAAAAATATCAATATCTAACTAAAAATGGAATAGTTGAGTTATCAATTTTAAAAATTGCTTTTTAACAACAACAAAAAATGAATTTTCAACCACTTGAATTCAACGAAAATTTTTTTTTCAATAAAATAGTTGAGTCTTCATCCAAATAGATGAATTTTCAACAAACAAGATTAATTTTCTAACCAAAAAGAGGAATAATATATAATAAATAATTCCTTGTAACTAACCATTTCCTCATTTCATTTATTATTCAACCACTGATATAAAAAAAACTATAAGGGTCAGCTTTTAACCCGAAAATATAAATTTGTATGCAAGCAGATGAATTTTTAAAAATGTAGTTCAACTTTTAACCCAGTAGTGGAATTTTCAACCTAATAATATGAATTCTCAATGAAAAATATAATAGTCGATATTTCAACAAAAGAAGATTTTAAATTTAAAACAAAAAGAGTTGAATTTATTTCTAACCAAATAATTGAACTTTCTACCAAAAAGATTAATTTCCATCCAAGAACATCAATTTTCGACAAAAAAAAAAGAATAACAAAACAGTTGAATTCTCAACCAAAACATATTAATTTTCAGCTGAACAATTGCATTTTTAACCCAAATGGTGACACTTCTACCAAGAGAAGAATTTTCAAATATCTTTTAAAATGACTGGCATTATTCCTAAAAATTTGAAAAATCTTTAAAAATAAAAAAATTTTCTTTAAATGTTCCAGAAATTTTCTTTGAAAATTAATTTTTCAAAATAAAAATAAACATTTCAAATTTTCCCAAGAATCTTCAGAAAAGTTTGTTGTTTTCTTGAAACCTTTCAAAATTCTTAAAAAGCTTTAAATTTTTTATTAAAATCTTCAAAAACTTACATTTTGTTTCAATTTTTTCAAATATTTCGAAATTTTGAATTATTTTCAGAAACTCTAAACATTCTGAATATTTACTGAAATTATTCGAATTATTCCTACAATTTAAAGAAAAATTGCATAAATTCATAAAGCTTATAAATATATTTTCAAATGATTGGTGATTTCCTAACATTTTTAAAAATTTCTGCATAATTAGACAAATTTCCTTAAAATCTTTTGAATTCTTTTTTTGATAATTTGGTTATCTTTTGAAATATTTTGAAAGCTCTTCTAAACTTCTTGTTCCAAATCTTCAACAATCTCTATTTTGTTGTTCCGATTTTCCACTGAAGTACGACCACTTTTAAATCGCCTAAATCACTTCAATTAGAGTATCACTCATATCCTCATCACCATACGCTTTCAGAATTGGAACGATGCAACATTTAATGCACCTTCTTTATTCGGTGCGATACGTCATCCTGAAATGCGACGCGTCCGTATTCAGATGTTTACGCAACTATGTACCCTGGTCAATTAAAGATTTGCAGATTAGTGTAACTTCATTTTCATTTCATTTTAGTTTATTATAAATCCTACAGTCCCAGGACCAATTACAGGATTACCTGTATAACTGTATACCGAGCATAATATTGAGGTACTGCAAATGGAATCTGACCCAGAAAAAATGGGCTATGAATGTAGCTTTTCAAGATTTCAAAGAGAAAAATGATCATGCTAACAGTTCTTCGATTATCTAATGTCCATTCGTTGAATCTATCACATAATTGCTGATAGTCTGAGCACGAAGGTAAGAACTGGCCAACTTTTTTCCAATTCAAAAACTTTGAAAATCTCTTCTGGCATTTGTCTATAGCCTCCGTCAAATAGCGAGTATCAGTGTACCACACCACCATTCCATACTCTAGCCTAGATCTCACCAATGAGTAATACAACATTTTAAAAGTACTTGGCCTATTAAACCTTTTACACTCTCGAAATAAAAACCCCAGAGATCGATTAGCCTCTCTAACCACATTATAAATGTGCGTATTAAATTTTAAGGTACAATGTAGATAGGGACCCAGATCTTTAGTTTGTGAAACTCGCTTGAGAAGCTCATCACAAAATTGTCAATATCCAGTTGCAAGTCCAGACAGTCTTCCATACAGTTTATAGCTTTGAAAATTTTTGCGTCATCGGCATACAACAACAAATGGTTCTTTATTGAGAGGCCAACATCATTCATATACAGTACAATTAAAAGTGGACCTAGCTTTGAACCCTAAGGAACACCTGAAGTTGGAACAAATGAGTACGACGAGTGCCCATTATATTGCACAATCATTTTCCGGTCATTGAGATAAGAGTTAATAATCTTGGGAACTTTATCCGGTATTCCCAGCTTATTTAAATAAATAATGATTTTACTATGACTAATGCAATCAAAGGCCTTAGAAATGTCCGTGAAAACTATATCCACCTGTCTATTGCATATTAAAGAAGATTCAATTATTTGTAATAATGTAACAAGATTAGTTATAGTTGACCTTTTCGGAACAAATCAATGTTGAGAAGAAGAAAGAACAGCGCTCAAATAAGACCAGATGATCTCACTCAAGAACATTTCCAGTATCTTGGAGAAATTGCACAACACAACTGGACGGTAATTCATAATTTGGGATTTGTCTCCCTTTTTAAATACTGGGCAAAGTTTGGTGTATTTCCACCTATCCGGAAACCTTTCTATTGAGAATGATAAGTTAAATATAATACTTAATGGCGCTGAAAGCTCTTTAGCAAAAGTTTTCATCAGGGAAGCTGGGATGTTGTCAAGGTCAGACGAGAGTTTGTTCTTTAACTTACCTATTGCTGACCGCACTTGTAGTTCAGATATGTCAACCCCATCCCCTAGGAACGAGTGAGAATATGTAATGATACATCTAGGTAACTCAGAAGAAGGCTTATAAGCACTCGAAAATAAGTCAGCAAATGAATTGACAATATCTTTTGGACATGAGATTTCATTGCCACCAGCATGCATAATACCAGGAATTCTAGAAACTCTATTGAAATTATTAACATCTGTCCATAATGAAGATGGTGACCTCTCAATATCCAACTCTATCCTGAATAAATACTCATTGTACTTCGGTTTAATTTTACAGTTTAATTGTTTTCGAAGAGTCAGAAATACTGTACAGAAATGGTAGATTTGTTATAATCTCAGACGTGTACCAGGGGGGATATTTCATTTCCTTAGAATTAAAAGAGTATGTCCCGATTTCATCATCCAGTATTTCATATAATTTGTTGTAAATAGGTCAAGTACTAAATAAATATCCTTACTTTGGCTAAGAAATGACCAGTCCATATTATTTAACCGATTCTTAGCACCAATGTAGTCTCAGTCCTTAAATTTGTATCTTTTAATTGACAAATTCGTAAGCCCTGAATGATGAGTCAGGTATGAAATCTTCTAATCTCACTATCAATGGTGGATGGTGACTATCAACAGGAAGTTTGAGAAAAATATGGAGAATTTGCAGATTACTGGTCCAAAATCAATTTATTATGTTAGTCTGAGAGATCCCTCAGTACAAAAGCATAACGTTTCGGCAACACATCGGTTGCGCTTATCAAATATAAAAGATGGGTATTTTGAGCCTAGATTATACAATATGTTTGGTAAAGGATGTGAAGTCTGTAGTATAAATTATAGTATATAAGGATTTTTAGTGTAGTATGACAAGAAGTATACCTGTGTATGTTGTTTGAGTAAAGAGGTTATGTTGACATTATTTGTCGTAGTTTTATGTTGTTATAAAAAATGTATGAAGTCGTGAATTATAACAAGATGTTGTGTACAATGTAAGAAGATTAATTATACTTGACTTCGCCTGTGAGACGGAAACAGTATTTGTAATTAAATAATTAAAATTTTGTTAGTTGTGATCCAAGCCATTTCTGTGCCGTCTCACAGGCAGAGTGGGACAAAAAGCGTAAGTAATAGAAGACAGCGTTAGATCGCAGAGATAGGTAGTTCTTCGTAATACAATTATATGGTCTCGTTCATTTGTATAGTGATCAGTGGCGCTAGGAGTTGTTACATTTTTTCGCTCACTCACTCTAACAAGGGTATCTTGGGAGTGGATGAGCGATAAGATGAAGTGATCCTCGTAGTCATCTAGTAATTGAACGTATCCCTTAGAAATGTTTAAATATTTATATATGAAATGATTATTTAAGAAGAAGTTAGTAGAGAGTATAAGACTGTTGTAAATGCCACCGATACCATCCAAATCTGATCCTAAGTTGACAGTGTTGTTGTTTTTGACAATATGGTACATTTCCATAAATATTCTTTTATAGTATGATGACTCTTTCGAGAGTATAGTAACATTGTCATAGTCAAAAGTGTGTTTTTCTTCTAATGCATGCTTAGTTGAGGGGGTTTTGATGGTTGTGTTATTTGTTGGTTCACATGATCTTTTGTGTTCTTTCATTCTAACTGCTAAGTATCTCTTTGATCGTCCAACATAATGTTTGCCACAATCAATGCAAGTGACTTTATAGACAGTGTTGGTACATTTTTCCATAGGGATTCTGTCTTTTTGGTTTGTGAAACAATTAAGAGTATCTTTTATAGGTTTGAATAAAATTTTAAAATTGTATTGTCTGAAGAATCTAGTGAAAAATGTTGACAGTAGTGGACAATATGGAAGTGTAACACATTGATCTAGATTGAGATCTTTGTTTTGTATAGTGTTATTATTGTTGCTTAAAATTGTACATAGACGGCGTTGTATCTGTTTTTCGAAGAATTTATTTGGGAATGCATTAGACTCGAAGGTTTCTGTTATAATTTTTAAATTATATTCGTGGAAAGATGGATGGGAAAGTTTTATTGCTCTATCAACTAAACTGTTGATTACGCTAATTTTGTATGGAGGGAAAGTTATAGATTTATAGTTAGTGTAGCGGCCAGACCAAGTATTTTTTCTGTACCAGTTGGTGATAATTAGGCCGTTATTATGAGTGATGGTTACGTCTAAGAAGTTGATCTTTCTGTCAATTTCTTTTTCTATACTAAATTGTAGTCGTTTATGATATTTGTTAAAAGAGTCCTTGAGATTATCTATTAAATCCTTATGAAGGCAAGATATAATGTCGTCGACGTATCTGTAGTAAAATAGGGGTTTGTGAGGTAAAAATCGATTTAGAATCTTGCTCTCTAGTTCTTCCATGACAAGGTCAGCTACAGAAGCTGAAATCGGGGATCCCATGGGTACCCCGAAGATTTTTTTGTAAAATTTTCCTTGGAATACGCAATAGGCATTTTTTTAAATGAAATCTAGGAATTTAATGTAATATTCAAGTGGTAAGTTTGTGTGTTGTTTAATTTTATCCGAATTTGTTATGACTGCATTTATGACAAGATCGTGAGGAATATTAGCATATAGTGATTTTACGTCCAAGGAGAAAATTTCAAACTCATCTGGGATTTTATATTTGTTGATGTTATCAACAAAGTTCCAGCTGTCTCTAACGTGTCTAGATGTTTGTCCTAAGATATGTTTGATCCGGTTACTGAGATATTTCGAGATGTTATATAGAGGTGAGTCTATGAAAGAAAACTGGTCTTAAGGGATAGCCCGTTTTATGAATTTTAGGCAAAGCGTAATATTTGGGTGGGTGGTCATTAGTACATTTAAGTGTTCTCGACATGTCAGAATTAATAAATCCGAGTAATGAGATCTCATCTATCATTCTGTTAAGATCATATTGGATTCTATTAGTGGGATCTCTGTTGATTTCATTGTAAGTAGAGGTATCATTGAGTATTTCAAAGGATTTTCGTATGTAATCACTGCGATCCATAACCACTGTTACATTTCCTTTATCGGCACGTGTGATTATGATATCATTGTGTTCTTTCAAGAAACTTTTAGTTTTTATTGCCAACTGAGTTCTTGAGAGATGTATCTATTTTGATTTCTACTGGTATAAAATCGTTGTAAGTTGAAAGCAAGTTCTGATCTAAAAGTATCTCTTTTGTCTTCATCAATAAATTGGATTTTTTCTTCTGTATTACATAGTGTTGATTATAATAGTATAATCAATCTTCTTACATTGTACACAATATCTTGTTATAATTCACGACTTCATACATTTTTTTATAACAACATAAAACTACGACAAATAATGTCAACATAACCTCTTTACTCAAACAACATACACAAGTATACTTTTTGTCATACTAGACTAAAAATCTTTATATACTATAATTTCTACTACAGACTTCACTTCCTTTACCAAACATACTTTATACTCTAGGCTCAAAATACCCATCTTTTATATTTGACAAGGGCAACCGATGTGTGGCCGAAACGTTATGCTTTTGTACTGAGGGATCTCTCAGACTAACATAATAAATTGATTTTGGACCAGTAATCTGCAAAATCTCCATCTTTTTCTCAAATTACCTCACCCTGGTCGACAGAATACCATCTCCTAATTATTAACAGGAAGTATTGAAATTATTTCGGTAGATACCTCACATGGAAAAGAAGAAAGGACCAGATCTAGATATCGTTTATTATTATTCCGAATATTATTATATTGTGATAGGTGATTGATGTTCATAAACATATTTAGCAATGAACATTTCGCATCAAATATCCCATGATTGACAAAGTTGACTAATTTTGGGATATTAAAACCTCCGATGTATAGAATATTACATCCCCAGACGGTTGACATACCGTACAGGACCTCAAAGAATTCCACAAGCTCTGTCCGGTATGTCAACCGTCTGGGGATGTAATAGAGACTTAATAGAGGGCCTCACAGAGGTCCTCCCCGAATGGTAAATGCCTATTTTTGACATTAGAACAACTAGGTACAAACTTAGAGCACAAGGTCGGATACTTTCCGGACAGACCTTCTACACCTGGAAGTTTAGGAAATTTATTTCCTTTCCTGTTCCACGGTATCGAAAATCCCCGCGTGGACAAATTGAGAAATGAAATACTGATTTGGCTTTGATTCAAACACATTTATTCTTCACTTGGTCGCCTCCTCGTAAAAATATCTTTCTCGGTCTCATGTGGATTTTCACACTGGACATCTGATTTATTCAGACCGGTATCGAGTTCGAGGCAGTTCGGCTTTGGCGCAACTAGCTTGCTTAATTTTCCTCTGTCGATAACATGCACAGATTGTCGATTTGAGTACAGAAATCGACACTGCACTCACAAAGTAAAGCGAATCTCCCAAAGATATTAAACCTCAATCTCATTCCAACTTATAACATATCTGTCTTCAGCATACAAAAAATAGATGAGCTGCAACAAATTACAATATGTGAATGGAATCTTTTCAGTAGGAAATTGATTCCTTCCAGTAAATTTTTTATTAGTTATCAACTAGCATATTCTAGCTTAAAATATATCATTTCTAAAACTTTCTCTTTCGTATCGCGAAAAGAAAACCTAAATATATTGATTAGCAAACTATTTATTAATGGTTGTAGTGTGAGTGACTTTAGGGGCCGTGCATAAATTACGTAGTTTTTTCTGAACGTTTGAACAACATACCCCCTCCCCCCTTACGAGGGTTCGTAAGATCTACACCCCCCCCCCCCCTATGTAATGTTTAGAAATTATATTTTTTCCGTCAATTTACTTAACGGTATTTAAAAAAACAACGTAAGATGATTTGGATGGTGAGGTGAGTGGCGGGGAGAGGGGGGAGGGCATAAAATCTCAATGCTTCTTATAAATTGAACAAAAAAGATTAATTTTCAACAAAATAGTTGATTTTTTAACTAAAAAAGATACATTTTCATTCAAAAATGATATAGTTAAATTTTCAGTTGAAACAATTAGTTGTCAACGAAAAATGAAATCAGTTGCATTTATAACCAAAAAAAAGATGAAATGTCTACCAGAAGAGTTAAATCTTCAAGTCAAAAAGATGAATTTTCACAAGAGTTGAATTTTTAATTAAAAAAAGGTAGTTTTCTACAAAACAGTTGAATTTTCAATAAAATGTCTTAAATTTTCAAGATTTTGAAAATCAAAAGTCTCTATTGCAGATCTTCTAAATTGAAGAAATTTTGAATATAAAGTATCAACATTACAGAATTTTTATTTAAAAAAATGAAAACTCGCACATTTTTTAATTGAGGGTCTGGATCGAGAAACTCGCCCAGCGCTTGAGATCGGGCAAAAGTATTGTCCAAACGTCTGGGTGGACGGAAATTTTTAAAGTCAACAAATTAATTTTTTTAAATATAGGCTTGTAGATAATGACGAGATGGAACTTTTTTCTATTTTCTGTTTTTTGATCGGATAATTATTTTTAATAATAAGCCTAATAAACTGAAAAAAATGTGTGCCTAAATTCAATTAGTTTTTAAGAAATAAATCGTCGTAAGTTGGGCAAATATTATTGAAACTGTTTCAAACTTGATATACGAACGAAATATACCCTAGCGATGCTTGCAAAACAAAGAAAAAGTTGAAAATCGCCTATTGTTTATTAATATTTAATTGCAAATTGAGACAGATCGGTAACCCCGTTTTTTCAGTTTCGCCGACAAAAAGTATCGAGGGAACTTCAGAGTTGATACAACTTCCAGTGAGACATTTGTTCTTTACTATTAAAGGAAGATTTGTGGAAATTTTCAGATCGATTCATTCAAAATTGGTGGAAATATGCATTTTACAATCAAGCATGAGGCGCCGCCAACGATAGCTCCGTGAGTACTGAGCACCATCAGGCAGCGGGTTAGCCGTCTGGCTTTCCAGAACTCAATTTTCAATTAATTTTTAATGCTTACGTACGTACGTACGTGAATGTAACTAAATGTTACTAAAACGAACTGCAAGCAGTTCGTTATAACGAAATGCTTGTTTGTAAACAAAGCAGACAATTTTGTTGGACAAGAGTGCACATCTCTACAAACTTTCAGAAATTGTAGACAGAAACATTTGGCGTAAAATTTTATTTCTAATTTAAAAATTTAATATTTGAAAATAGTTTTCAATTCAATTCAATTTTCAAATAGCAAAAATGTGTAAGGAAAAGTTTTTACAAGGTGGTAGAAAAAGAACGAGAAACGAAAAAAATTGGAAACAAACGAAAAAAACTTAGCCAAAAATGAGGTAAGTTATTATAAAACTTTGTTTATAATCAAATAAAAATTGATTATACCGAATCCATTTCAAATGAGGAAGGTTCTACACTTGAAGTCACAGAATCTCTCGAGGACAAAATATGTTGTTTTTTTAGAGAGAAAAAAAAAATCAATTTTCATAAACAAAAAAATTCTTTTGACCACAAAAATGGTTTGGCCCACATAACACTAAAAAATATTTGAATCTCTCTATGCACATTTATATTCACAGAATTCACAGAATGATAGAAAAAATGAATAAAGACATTTTCGAATTTCAATTGTTTATTTATACATAAGATTTGAAAAAACAAGTTGAAGAACTAGAAACATATGGGAAATTTCTCTGAAAGGGGACAAACCCCATCTTTATAATTTTTGAAAATATTTTTTACAATTTTTGTGTATTTAAAAAAATATTTTAGTTTTATGCGGGCTAAACCATTTTTGTGGCCAGGGGAATTTGTTTCTTTATGAAAATTGAATTTTTTATTTTTCTCGGAAATGGTGCAAGATATCATAAGTGAGTAGAAAAACTTTTTGTACAATTTTTTCGACTATTAATATTTTCAGAAATACTGCCGCCATTTTGTTGGTTTTGAACATTTTCTAATTTTTCTGGCCAAATTTACATGAGTTTAAAGAAAAAATTGGGTTGTCTTTTAACAAAGCAACAAATTCAAATACGCATAACTTGATAAACATTTTTTTTCACAAATCGCAAAAATACGTATCGCCTAATTTCCTCTAAAAACAACATATTTTGTCCCCGAGAGATTCTGCGACTTCAAGTGTAGAACCTGCCTGATTTGAAATGGATTCGGTCTCAGCAATTTTTGTTTAATTGTAAATAAAGTTTCATAATACCTTACCTCATTTTTGGCTTATTTCTTTTCGTTTTCTATCCAATTTTTTTCGTTCCTCGTTCTTTTTCTCTTGTCCAACAAAATTGGTACTAGTTAATTTTTTATTCTTCCCTATGTGACAGGCATTTGGTCTGCTTTGTTTACAAACAAGCAATTTTGTTATAACGAACTGCTTTCAGTTCGTTTCAGAAATATTCAGTATACATTCACGTACGCAAGACACTTAAAATGTTGCTTCCTAATATGAATATAACTGAAATTATTATAGATGTGAAACATAGTTTGTCATTTCGATATTTCCAGAGGGGTGAAGGGTGTCGTTTAAACAGAAAACCATTAAAAAATCATTGAAAATTGATTTCGGGAAAGCCTGACGGCTAGCCCGCTGCCTGATGGTGCTCAGTACGCACGGAGCTATCGTTGGCGGCGCCTCATGCTTTATTGTAAAATGCATATTTCCGCCAATTTTGAATGAATCGATCTGAAAATTTCCACAAATCTTCCTTTAATAGTAAGGAATAAATGTCTCGCTGGAAGTTGTATCAACTGTGAAGTTCCCTCGATACTTTTTGTCGGCGAAACTGAAAAAACGGGGTTACCGATCTGTCTCAATTTGCAATTAAATATTAATAAACAATAGGCGATTTTCAACTTTGTCTTGGTTTTGTAAGCATCGCTAGGGTGTATTTCGTTCGTATATCAAGTTTGAAACAGTTTCAATAATATTTGCCCAACTTACGACGATTTATTTCTTAAAAACTAATTGAGCTTGGGGACACATTTTTTGCAGTTTATTAGGCTTATTATTAAAAATAATTATCCGATCAAAAAACAGAAAATAGAAAAAAGTTCCGTCTCGTCATTATCTACAAGCCTACATTTTTAAAAAATTAATTTTTTGACTTTCAAAATTTCCGTCCACCGAGACGTTTGGACAATACTTTTACCCGATCTCAAGCGCTGGGCGAGTTTCTCGATCCAGACCCTCAATTGTAAATTATCGAAATTAAAAACTCTTCAATTTTAAAGATGCAAAAATTAAAATTCTACAATTTTTATGATTTTGAAGAAAAAAAGTCAAGCTTGTAATTATAAATCTTCCAAAAATGAATATGAATTGAAAATAGAGAATTCATTTATACCTTTTGTTAAAGTTTTTTTTAAAGGTGCGTAATTTTGAAGGTTTTTCTTAATAGTTCCATTTTGAAGATGAAACATTTTTAATTCTGAATTTGAACGATTTGCAGTTTATAATTTATCAATTTTCAATATTTGCAATTAAAGACTATTTAATATGTAATGCGTCTAATAAAAATAGAATAATATAATAGAAATTTGTCAGTTTGCTTGAAAATTCAACAATTTGGTAGAAAATTAAACTATTCAGTTGAAAATTCTTTTTTTTTTGGTTAAAAAATAATTTTTTCATCTAAAAATGTAATTTTTGGTGTAAACATTTTCGTTCATAAGTTGAAAATTCAACTATTCCGTAGAAAATTAATGTATTTTGTTTACAATTAATCTTTTTTTGTTGAAACTTCATAATTTTGGCTTAGGATTCAACTATTTTGTTAAAAATTTGTACTTTTTAGTTCAATTCACTAATTGAAAAATTATTTGTTTTTTTTTGTCGAAAATTAGGTTTTTAAACATAAAATTGAACGATTTCATTCTTTGTTGAAAATTGATCTTTTTTATCTGAAAATTGATCTTATTGGTTAAAAATTCATCCTTTTTGGCAAAAAAATGCCACTGATGGTCTTGAATTAACTTTTCTCTTCAAAATTAATATTTTTGGTTGAAAATTCAACTACTTTGGTGAAAAATTGAACTATTTGGTTTAAAATTAGACTATTTACTTGAAAATTTGACTATTTTGTTGAGAATTCGTTTTTTTGTTGCAAAATACACTACTTGGTTTAAAGTTGTACTACTATGTAGAAAATTAATTTTTTTTATAAGTTGAAAATGTAACTGTTTCTTTGAAAATTCTTCTTTCTTGGTTGAAAATTAACTTTCTTGTTGAAAATTATTGTTTTCCGGTTTAAAAATAAACTTTTTTCTAAAACATGGAAATTTTTAGCTTGAAACCTTAGCAATGTTGTTGCAAATTCGTCTATTTGGGTAAGAAATTAATTTTCTTGGTTGAAAATTCATCATTGTAGCTTAAAAATTCAGCTACTTGGTGAAAGAATTCCAATACTTTGTTGAAAATTTACTTATTCAGTTGAAAATTCATATATTTTGTTAAAGTACTCTTTTTTGGTCGGTAATTCAACTGTTTTGTTAAAAAATTCGTCCTTTGGGATTCAAAATTCATCTTTTATGGTAGAAAAGTCATCTTTCTTGGTTGAAAATTCCTCTCTATTGACTGAAAATGAACTTTTTTGACGAAAATTTAATTTTTTCTGTTAAAAATTCAACTTTTTTCTAAAAAATTCGTATTTTTGTCTTGAAAATCTAACTTTTTGGTAGAAAGTGCAACTACTACATTTATGGTTGCCGATAATATTAGTCTTTAATTTATCGACACGGATTCAAAATGTATTATTCGATCAGAGAAGTGTCACGTAATATGTGGACGCTCCCTTCTGTGAAATACTGGAGGCCTGGACATAACTGATTTTTCTACTTAAATAAGAATGAGGAATAGTTCTCACTAGAAGATGATTTTTCACCCAGAAATTCAGTTCAATCTAAAACAAACTACCCTATTTGAGTTCTGGTGGTTTTTTATATTTCGTAAAATACTGGACGTTCGTCCATAACTGATTTTTCTACTTAAATACGAATCACATATATTTTCAATCAGAAATCGATTTTATAGCTAGCCATTGAGTTGAATCTGAAACAAATGACCTTATTAGCGTTTTGGTAGTTTTTAATCTTTTGTGGATTACTTTAAGTCTGTCCATACCGGATTTTTCTACTTGAATAATAATCAGGTAAAGTTTCCAGTAGAAAAGGATTTTGTAGTCAACTATCAAGTTCAATCTAAAACAAATTACCCTATTAGCGTTCTGGTAGTTTTCTTCACCTTTTCTGAAATATTGGACATCTGTCTATAACTGATGGAAGGAATTGGAAGATTATTTTTATTAATACTCTCTGATTTTAAATTTGTTGTCAATAGTAATCTGCTTAGTATTTCAATTGTTTGAAAAAAAGTTTGAGAGATGAAAGGAGATTTCTAAAGAATCTGTGTCTGATTCAGAGCAGCAAGTGTCAACCCCAATATCTCTGTGGTATTCGATTCAATTTGCGACGCTTCTACTGCAGTAACAATAACAGTAATTAACAGAGTAATTCTACCTAACATGACCAGACGTATATTGTCCTACCTGACAGCGCTTACTTGTGCTGCGCTTCCATTGCGATAATACGGATGCGCCACTGCAGCAGTTTTCCGATGTGAACCACATTAATCCATGACATTCCTATCCTAGGGATTTCAGCAATCACACACACACACAATGAAAAATGAATCAAAGCGAAAATTTACTTCAGTCTCATTTATAATAATTTATTAAGGGTTTTTAAATTGAATTACTAGGAATCTGATTGATTTGTATATAAAATCTTGCATAATAAAGCGTATTTCAGAAAAAGGATTCTCCCTCTGATCTCTCTAGTAGCTCAGTGGTTAGAGCACCTGACCGGGAATCAGTTGACCTGGTGTTCGAATCCCAGCGGAGTGAAAGGAGAAGATCTTTTTACTGAATAAATGTAATTAAAATTTTTTTTATTTATAGCTGTATCTATTCTGAGGACGTTAAATATTTTCTGTATGAGAGGATATAACTTTGATTGATATTGTACATTTCCATTTTCACAGTGTGTGTGAAAGGATTTTTCTTCGGATCGATCGTTACCATCTCCGATGATGATACAGATTCCTAATAAAAAATTGATTTGTATATAACATCTTGCATAATAAAGCTTATTTCAGAAAAAGGATTCTTTCTCTGATCTCTCTAGTAGCTCAGTGGTTAGAGCACCTGACCGAAAATCAGTTGAACTGGTGTTCGAATCCCAGCGGAGTGAAAGGAGAAGATCTTTTTTCTGAATAAATTAAATTTTTAAATTTTTTTATATTTCCATCTAGTTTGTGGACGTTAAATATATTCTGTATGAGAGGATGTAACTTTGATCGATATTGTAGATTCCCATTTTCACAGTGTGTGTGAAAGGATTTCTCTTCAGATCGATCGTTACCATCTCCGATGATAATACAGATTGCTAGTAAAAAATTGATTTGTATATAACATCTTGCGTAATAAAGCGTATTTCAGAAAAAGGATTCTTCCTCTGATCTCTCTAGTAGCTCAGTGGATAGAGAACCTGACCGGAAACCAGTTGACCTGGTGTTCGAATCCCAGCGGAGTTAAAGGAGAAGATATTTTTTCTGAATAAATTTAATTTAAAAATTTTTAATTTATAGCTGCATCTAGTCGGAGGACGTTAAATATTTTCTGTATCAGAGGATATAACTTTGATCGATATTGTAGATTTTCATTTTCACAGTGTGTGTGAAAGGATTTCTCTTCGGATCGATCGTTACCATCTCCGATGATAATACAAATTCCTCGTAAAAAATGTATTAAGGGAGTGCCCACATATTACGTGATGATTATAATTTGACTAATAAACTTAAATAAATACTGAATACTAAACTTGAACTAATAATAATAGTAGTCTAAGGAAGGAGAGGGTGTCTACTCTGACGTTGCGAAATGTTACACATGAGGGGGGGGGGGGGGGGGCATCGAAAAAACACCCAGTATTTGACGAAATATAAAAAATCACCAGAACTCAAATACGTTAGTTTATTTTCGATTGAAATCAATGTCTGGATAAAAAATCATCTTCTACTGAAAACTATTCCTCATTCTTATTTAAGTAGAAAAATCAGTTATGTCCAGGCCTCCAGGATTTCACAGAAGGGAGCGGCCACATATTACGTGACACATCTCTGCTCAAAAAATAAAATTTGAATCCGTGTTAATACATTAGAGAACAATATTATCGACACAAACAAATGCAGTACTATTTTCAAACAAATAGTTGAAAAAATTCGTATTTTTTAGAAAACAGTTAAATTTTCAACACGAAAAGTTGACTTTTCCAACAAAAAGTTCATTTTGAGCCAAGAGAGATGAATTTTTAACCTAGAAAGATGACTTTTCTACCATAAAGGTAGAACTTTCAATTCACAATGACGAATTTTTAACAAAATAGTTGAATTTTCTACCAAAAAGGATGACTATGCCAAAATAGTTGGATTTTCAACTAAAAAAGATAAGTTTACAAATTAAAAACGCAACAGTTAAATTTTCAGTTGAAAAACTAATTTAAAAAAATTATCAATCAGTTTGAAATTAAAGAAAAAATACAAATTTTTAACAAAATAGTTGAATCTACAACCAAATAGATGATTTTTCGACAAAAAAGATTAATTTTATACCCGAATACATAATTTTTTTTTAACTAGTTAAGTTTTTAAGCTAAAAAGTGGAATGTTCTAAAAAACAGTTGACTTTCAAATCTTCAACCAAAATAATGAATTCGCAGCAAAGCATGTAATGGTTTTAATTTTAACAAGAAAAAATCTTAATTTTAAATCAAAAACGGTTATATTCAACCATGCATGTTTAACCAAAAAGAACGAACTTACAACCAGGAAAATTAATTTTCTACCAAAAAAATAAGAATTTTTAACAAAATACATATATTTTTAACCAGAAAAGGTCAGTTTTCAATTTAAAATATCAAGTTTCAAACAAAAATGGAATAGTCACATTTTCAGTAAAGAAAATTAATTCTCAATTTAAAAAAATGAATTTTTAGCAAAATATTTATATTTTTAACCAACGATATGAATTTTCAATTAAAATGACGAATCTTTAACAACAACAAAAATGAATTTTTAAGAAAAGAGTTCAACATTAAACCGAAGAGTTAAATTTTCAACCAAACAGTTGAATTTTCAACAAAAAAGGATTACTTTAACAAAATAGATCAATTTTCAACAAAATAATTAAACTTTCGATTCTGAATTTTTTGTTGAATTTTTTAACAAATAGCTAAATTTTCAACCAAAAACAAAAAAGAGGACAAAAAAGAGGTTTCCTTAACAAAATAATTAAATCCCACATACATGATTTTCAACAAAATAGTTAAGAGTTTAAGATAAAAAGTCTAATTTCATATAAGACAGTTGACTTTCAAACCGGAAAGAAGAATTTTCAACATGCAAGATAATTTTTAATAAAAAAGCATGAATTTTCAATAAAATAGTTAAAATTTCAACTAAAAAAGATAAATTTTTAATCAAAAGTAGAATAATTATGAAAAAATAGATCAGTTTTCAATTTAAAATATTAACTTTCAAAGAAAAATGGAATAGTTCAAATTTGAATGAAGAAAATTAATTCTCAATAAAAAAAAGAATTTTTATAAAAATGGTTAAATTTTCAACCAAAGAGATAAATTTCCAACTGAAATGATGAATCTTAAAAAAACTGAATTTTGAAGAAAAGAGTTAAAAATTTAACCGAAGAGTTGAATTTTCAATCAAAAGTTTGATTTTTTAACCAAGAAGATTGACTTTCTACCAAAAAAGATGAATCAACCGATAATAGAATTTACATTTTCACCGAAGAAAATTAATTCTCAGCCAAAAAAAAGCCTGGTAATAAATTAACTTCTTTTTGGAAAAATCAACTTTTTGGGTTAAAAATTCAATTAAAAATTCAACAGTAATTTTCTTGGTGGAAAAGCCATATTTTTGGTTGAAAATTTATCTACTTTGTTGAAAGCTGAACTATTTTGTTAACATTTTTTTTTGAGATTAATCTCAACTTTTTTTCTAAAACATTCCAATTTTTAGCTTGAACCTTAACTCTTTTGTAGAAAATTCGTCTCCTTGACTAGAAAATTTGTCTTCTTGGAAAGAAAATTCGTCTTCTTGGGTAGAAAATTAATCTTCTTTGTTGAAAATTCATCCAGTCAGTTGAGGATTCTTTTAAAAATTCGTATTTTTTCGTTGAATTCAACTAGTTCAAAAGTCTTTTTTTTTTTTAAAAGTAAATTTTTTAACTGAAAATTTAACTATTTCGTCTTTGGTTGAAAACAACTTTTTTAGTTGAGCATTCAACTATTTTGTAGAAAATTAAGAGGTAACACCACTCTAGCGGCAGAAAAAGGGCCTAACTTTGACGATTTATTTTGGTAGTATGAAAAAGGTAATAGGATTTCTTTTTAGAGGGTTTATTTAACAACTATTGAAGTATGGACAAAATTTTTTATTGCCATTTTCATACAAAATGGTGGCGACAGAGCACAGCTTGAAAATCGACTTTTTTACAAACACTTTCACGGGAGGACAGTTTTCACGTAAAGTATAAGACTTGGAACAAAAAAACAAAATATTTTATAATCTATATACTATTAGCTATAAAGCCACGTAAGGTTTTTTTCAAATCAAATTTTCTAGAAATATTGCACTTTTGAAGAAATGAATCGATTTTTTGTCAAAAAATAAGCAGTAAATTGTTTATAAAAAATAATTGACATTAAATAATAAAACGGCTACGTACTTCGATAGAGAATGTAATTGTGAATCTACTATCACGGACCTTTTTTGCAGCATTGGTAAGCGATCGGAAAAAGCAAAACGAAAAAAACGAAATCGTGTTCAGCGCGCTTCGAGGCCCTACGGCAAAATCGATAATTGAACCTTTTAACTTTTTTTTCACTATAGGACCATATTGTTTTTATGATCCTAAAGTATTGTTTGAGCCAAGAAAAAAAATAGGTTTTTCCAAAATCGTAGAGTGGTGTTACCCCTTGATATATTTTCTTGAAAATTCGTCTTTTAGTAGAAAATTAATCTTAGTTGAAGATTCATTTTTCTATTACTAATACTTTAATAAACTAGCTGTGAATTCGATCTCGAGTGTTTCCACTTTGTTTGTATTTATAATTATATGGTGCGCATTTCACGAGCACTTTGCTTCACATTAGCAAATGTATTTGCTTCCTCATAGAGGAAGCATTAGTGATTTTTTTTTAATAATAGACAAACCAAAGTCTTCATTTCGATCAATTTAAAAATAGAAATTTACAAAAAGTACAGAATTATAAAATAATACAAAAAAAATTGTAAACACAAAGACAAAATTAGACAAATCAAATTTTGTATTCGAAATCATAATTTTTCGAGCTGGAAAAGGGAAGGGAAAAGTTCGGTCGCACCCTATTCCTTTTCCAGCTCTATGGTTTCCTTACAAACATTGTCAGAATTATTCTATTTCAAAATTTATGATCAAAAAGTCTTTTCTATTCATGCGTCAACTTTGAATTATGTCGATGAAAAAAGTTTTTCTGTTTGAAATAGATGTTTGAAATATTATAAATGGCAATAACTTCCTTACTCTTCAATAAAACGTATTAATATTATAGGTCAATCGAATCGTTTCGAACCTAGAAATTTTCTTATTCTTTCATCACATTTGAATTATGTCGAAGAAAAAAGTTTTATTATAAAAAACCGTATTATCAAATATTACGCATTACCATAGCTTTTACTCTTCAATAAAATGTATTAATATTGTAGGTCAATTGATTCATCGCTAACCGAAGAATCTTTCATATTCGCGTATCAACTTTGAATTAAGTTATGAAAAAAGTTTTACTACAAAAAACCGATTTTTCAAATATTATGCGTTACCATAGCTTCCTTACACTTCGAAGAAAGGTATAAATATTATAGGTCAATCAATTCGTCTCGAATCAACACATCTTTTCTATTCTCGCATCAACTTTAAATTATGAGAATTAACAATTTTTACTATAAAAATCGATTCCAAAAATATATAAATTACCATAACTTCCTTACTCTTCAATAAAATGTATTAATATTGTAGGTCAATCGATTCGTCTCGAACCGAAGAATCTTTTATATTCGTGTATCAACTTTAAATTATCTTATGAAAAAAGTTTTACTACAAAAAGCCGATTTTTCAAATATTATGTATTACCATAGCTTCCGTACTCTTCGAAAAAAGGTATCAATATTATAGGTCAATCGATTCGTCTCGAACCAAGGAACTTTTTTATTCTTTCATCAACTTTGAATTATGTTGAAGAAAAAAGTTTTACCATAAAAAACCATGTTTTCAAATATTATGCATTGCCATAGCTTCCTTTCTGTTCAATAACATGTTTCAATAGTATAAGTCAATCGATTCGTCTCGAATCAACACATATTTTCTATTCTCACAATAACTTTGAATTATGAGAATGAGAAAATTGTTACTATAAAAATCGTTTTTTAATATAATATAAACGACCATAACTTCCTTACTTTTTAATAAAATGTATCAATATTATAGGTCAATCGATTCGTTTCGAAACAAGGAATTTTTTTTATTCTTTCATCAACTTTGAATTATGTTGAAGAAAAAAGTTTTACTATAAAAAACCGTGTTTTCAAATATTATGCATTACCATAGCTTCCTTACTCTTCAATAAAATGTATCAATATTATAGGTCAATCGATTCGTCTTGAATCAACCCAACTTTTCTATTCTCGCATCAACTTTAAACTATGAGAATGAGACATTTTTCACTATAAAAATCGATTTCAAAAATATATAAATTACTGCAACTTACCTACTCTTTAATAAAATGTATTTATATTGTAGGTCAGTCGATTTATCTCGAACGGAAGAATCTTTTATATTTTTGCATCAACTTTGAATTATGTTAATGAAAAAAGTTTTACTACAAAAAACCGTC
>CAKNYM010053113.1:185912-203207 GCA_932195095.1 Andricus curvator
TATATATATATATTTAAAGGACCGTGGATATGTCTACTGAAATTTTGGTACTAGCAATCCGATATTTCGATACGTGTAAACTAGGGTGGGCCAAATTTATAAACCTGTTAAAATTCGACTTTAGATTTTTTTTTATCAATCCCCCCCCCCCAATTTCACGTATTCCGGAAATAGAAATTCCCTATTTTTTACAAATCGGTCAATATTAAACCGTGCCCCCGGGCTTTTGAAATTAGCATGAGGTTTCAAATGGGTAAAGCTCGGTTTTTGAAAAAATGGGGAAAAGAAGTACTAGCTATTAACTCTTTGCAAATTAAAGTTTACTCAACTCTTAAGAAATGATCAAAAAATAATTTCCACGTTATAACTTTTATATTTGACCCCCTCAAACTTCTTGTATTGCGCCCGGAAAATTCCCCAAAAATGGAAAATAGCAGTTTAAAAAAAAGTTAATATTTTTTGGCATAAATTATACAGATGATGAATGTCAAGAGCAATATTTATTTTTTAACATATTTTATAATTATTTAAACAACTTGTATTGTTCAAACAACCTTTCCGCTGTAAATCGTAAAAAGTTATTCTTTCTGGAATTAATGACACAATTAACAAATGTTGAGAGTTTTATATTTTTTTAAATGATATTTGGTTATTATTTAAACAATTTTCATATATTTGAACAATATTTTTCCTCTGAAGATCTTGAAATGTTACTACCTTCCAGAATTAATAACGCAGTTAATATATGCTCAGATTTTTTTTCGTTGAAGACAGTTTGCAATTTTTCAAACAATTTTCATTTGTTTATACAATCTTTTTCCCCTATAAATCTGGAAAAGTTACTTTCGAGCACTTCAGCTATGTCGCTAATTATTGAGTTTTTTTTATTTCAGAATATATACCCTAATTTCTTAAACAATAATAACCTTTTTAAACATTTTTTTCACTTATGGTGTGGATAGTATGTTTTAAGATCGATTTCGTTTAGATAAGGAAATAATAATAAGAAACATAGTGTAAGGTATTTGAAAAAACTAGAATTTTTTCCACCATACTTATAAAAAGGAGCAACTGATTTTAATTGTTTAAATAATTGCAAAGAGTAATTGAAAAAAATATCACTCTTAAAATGCATTTACAAAATTGCAAAATATGTCAAGAACAATATTATTTCTTATATTCATCAACTATACCAGTTGTCCCGAAAAAGAGTAACTTTTCATGATTTACAGCAAAAAAACTCTAAACAATTAAAATTTCTATTTTAAATTTTTCCGGGTATTTTCCGGGCACAACACAAGGGGTTAGGGTAAAATCAAATTTGGTATTTTTCATTTTTTCGAAAACTGAGCTTTTCCTTTTTTCGGAAAATGACCAAATTGGTGGGAGAGGGTCGTCCATGCATTGCAAATTTTATTTTTCAAATTTTTATGTATGCCCCCCCCCCAAATTTATTGAAATTGACAAAATATAAATGTATATATTTTTTTTTAAAGTGATATTTAGCCCCATGAGGTTTAAAACGTATTTCCCATTAGGAAGACGTTTTTGTAAAAATTATTCAGAATATAATATATTAAAATCTTTTTTTTTTTTCAAAGAAAAAGCCCATAAATGAAAACTATTTGCCACTTTTTAAAGGACCAAAGTACCAATCAAATTCCAAACTAAAATCTTAAATCTTCATTTTCTACAAAAAGCCACTTTTATAAAGTTTTCTCTCACCTCGTCTTTGCCTTGCGACCAGAAATAATATTTCTTAAAAATATTATCGTTTATTTATAAAGAAACATATACTTTTTTTCTTTTTAAAGACCTTTCAGCGAAAAATCGCATGTTAAAGTGCAATACCGTCACACTAAATCTTTATGTATAAAAATAGAATGTTTTTTTGGTGAAAACTCTTTTTTATTATTATTCAGCCACCTTATATCTCGAAACCAAGTTATTATTATTATTTTGAAATTAAAAAATAGATTTCCAGTCGCTATCCAAATAAGTGAATTAATATCTCGAGAGTTAGTTTGTATTTTTTGTTTAAGCTGAAAATTGCACTTTTTATCATGATCCGCAACAGAGCCTTTTTGAATTTTAGGTTGACACTTTGAGATTGTAAACTTCCACATTCTATTTTACGGAACATGATAATTTTTTTTCATCATACTTTTTTTGGCCTCCATTCAGAAACACTTCAACTCAAGTTTGAACTTTTGTTTTATCTTTAAATGATGATTTAAAATTTACAGAATATTATTTCGCGTTCCTGTAAATTCTGATTTTGTTGTTAATTTAGTTCTGTACTGTAATCCTTCAACTAGTAATTAATAATTGTCGTTCATTCAAAAAAAAATGTTTGCCTACATGTGAAAATGTGTTGGAATTGTTGTATACCAAAACGCAGAAATGGCGAAATATAACTTTTGCTTTAAACTGAAAATGGCACTTTTTGTCGGGATCCGCAACCGAGCATGTTCCAATTTTAGGTTGTCACTTTGAGATTGTAACCTTACACTTTCTATTTCTCGGAACAGGATAATTTTTTTAATCATACTTTTTTGGCCTCAATTCAGAAACACTTCAACTCGGGTGTAAACATTTGTTTTGTCTTCAAATCGTTATTTTGATTTTACAAAATGTTATTTCGATCTCCTGAATATTTTTGATTTTGTTGATTATCTAGTTCTGCACAGCAATCCTTCAACTAGCAATTAATAATTGTCCTTCAATCAAAAAAAAAAATGTTTCCCTACATGTGAAAATATGTTGGAATGGTTTTATTCTAAAGAGCAAAAATGGTGAAATTTAATTTTTTCTTTTAACTGAAAATGACAATTTTTATCGCGATCCGCAACCGAGCCGGTTGCAATTTTAGGCTTTCGCTTTGAGATTGTAAACTTCCACATTCTATTTCTCGGGACAGGATAATTTTTTTAATCGTACTTTTTGGGCCTCAATTCAGAAATACTTTAGCTCGGGTGTAAACTTTTGTTTTGTCTTGATTTGGTGATTTCGAATTTACAGAATGTTATCTCGCTTCTGAAAAATTCCGATTTTGTTGATTATCCAGTTCTATATAGCAATCCTTGAACTAGCTATTAATCATTGTCGTTTATTCCAAAAAAATGTTTTTTTACATGTGAAAATGTGTTGGAATTGTTGTATTTTAAAGAGCAAAAGTGGTGAATTAAAATTTTTCTTGAAACTGAAAATGGCACTTTTTATCGCGATCCGCAACCGAGCCTGTTCCAGTTTTAGGTTGTCACTTTGAGATTGTAACCTTTCACATTCTATTTTTGGAACAATATGATTTTTTTAATCATACTTTTTTGGCCTCAATTCAGAAATACTCTAGCTCGGTTGTAAACTTTCGTTTTCTTTCAAATAGTGGTTTCGATTTCACAGAATGTTATTTCGCTTTCTTGCAAATTTCCGATTTTGTTGATTATCTAGTTTTGTACAGCAATCCTTCAACTAGCAATTAATAATTGTCCTTTATTCGAAAAAAAAATGTTTGCCTACATGTGAAAATGTGTTGGAATGGTTGTATTCTAAATAGCAAAAATGGTGAAATTTAATTTTTTCGTTAAACTGAAAATAGCACTCTTTATCCCGATCCGCAACCGAGCCTGTTACAGTTTGAGGTTGTCACTTTGAGATTGTAATTTTCCACATTCCATTTCTTGGAACAGGATAATTTTTTTAATCATACTTTTTTTGGCCTCAATTCAGAAATACTTTAGCTCGGGTGTAAACTTTTGTTTTGTCTTTAAATGATGATTTCGATTTTACAGAATGTGTTTCCGATCTCCTGAATATTTCCGATTTTTGTTGTTTATCTAGTTCTGCATACCAATCCTTCAACTAGCTATAATTAATTGTCGTTCATTCCAAAAAAATGTTTGCCTACATGTGAACATGTGTTGAAATTGTTATATGGTAAAGAGCAAAAATGGTGAAATTTAATTTTTTCTTCAAACTGAAAATGGCACTCTTTATCGCGATCCGCAACCGAGTCTGTTCCAGTTTGAGGTTGTCACTTTGAGATTGTAACCTTCCACATTCTATTTCTCGGAACAGGATAATTTTTTCAATCATACTTTTTTTTGCCTCAATTCAGAAACACTTTAGCTCAGGTGCAATCTTTTGTTTTGTCTTTAAATGGTGATTTCGATTTTACAGAATGTTATTTCGCTCTCTTGAAAAATTCCGATTTTGTTGTTTATCTAGTTCTGTAAACCAATCCTTCAACTAGCTAATGATAATTGTCGTTCATTCCAAAAAAATGTTTGCCTACATGTGAAAATGTGTTGGAATTGTTGGATTCTAAAGAGCAAAAATTATGAAATTTAATTTTTGCTTCAAACTGAAAACAGCACTTTTTATCGCGATCCGCAACCGAGCCTGTTGTAGTTTCAGGTTGCCACTTTGAGATTGTAACCTTCCACATTCTATTTCTCGGAACAGGATACTTTTTTTAATCATAATTTTGTTTTGTCTTTAAATGATGATTTCCATTTTACAGAATGTTATTTCGCTCTCCTGAAAAATTCCGATTTTGTTGATTATCTATTTCTGTATAGCAATCCTTCCACTAGAAATTAATAATTGTCGTTTATTCCAAAACAATGTTTGCCTTCATGTGAAAATGTATTGAAATTCTTGTATTCCGAAAAGAAAAAATGGTGCATTTTAGTGTCTTGTTTTTCGTTTGCACGGAGGCGTCGTAAGGTATTTCTGATGAGGCTCTTGCGAGGGTTTCTCTAGCAGAAGGAAATTTAGGGTGGTTCCCGAATTTTGGGAGCAGTCGCCCTCGGATGGCGGCATCTTGAAGAGTATAAATAAAAGCAAGAGGTATGGCTGTATCGATCAGGGAGGGATAACCCTCGTCTCTGGGTTGCAGGCCGTAGCTACTCCCCTTTATATCTCGTTCTTCCGTTCCAATAGGAGAAAGAGAAACAGCAAAAACCACGGACTCTCGTCAAAGGCCGTCCTAATTGAATCCGAGGGGTTGAATGCGCGCCACCAGGTTTCAAATATTTCCAGGGTATTCAATGCAAAAGACTCCTTTCCACCATTCGCCATCCACGATTCCAGCATTCCAGTATTCCACTATTCCAGAACTCTAGTAGCGTCATCGCGGAATAATAAAGAACATTCCTCTTGAATAGTAATTAACGCTCACTGATCTCAGTATAAACAGAAACAAAGGGTTCATAATAAGCAGAAACTTCTCCCTCGGTTTTGATTTTCCGACTCTCGCATAATTTAGAACCACTCTCAAATAGCCGGCGATGTGAAAAATAGATTTTCAATAGAAATAATTTTTCATCCCTATTTTTGATGGGTATTTATGTCAGTTTAAATTCCTCCCCCCAATTCACCCACACTTATATACTAGCCCTTCCTTTACTTCTCTTAATTTCTCTCTCGATCCCCTTTTCTTACGTCCACTACTTCCCCTACTACCCCTTCACTTCCCCTATTTCTCCCTCCTCTACTTCCTACTACCTACTTCACCATCCTCTACTTCTATCCCCATCTTCCCTACTACCTCTCCACGCACTTCTCCTCATGCCTCCACCTTACAACAGTGGTGCTAATGGACCGCGACTTTTTCAACTGCGCAGGCGTCGCGCAATGGTGGAGTAAGAAAGAATACTAAGGTTCTCTTCGTCACTCCTTTTTTGCGCGATGCCTGCGCAGTTGAAAAAGTCGCGGTCTGTTAGCACCACTGCCTTACACATGCGTTCTTACTTCTCTAGCCCTACCTCCCCCCCAATTCATCCTCACTTACATACTACCCCTTCCTTTACTTCCCCAAATTCCTTTCACGGCCCCTTTTCTTACGTCCACTACTTCCCCTACTATCCCTTCACTTCCCATATTTTTCCCTCCTCTACTTCCTTTCTAACCAATTCCTCATAATATCCCTCCCCTACTTCCCCACCAGCCTGACCCCTCACTGCCCTACCATTAATCCTCCAACGCCCCTACTTCCCCACCCCACACGCTCCTACTTCCCCATCCCTTACTTTACTTCCCCTATCCTCCTTCCCTAGTCACCCTTACTTGAAAATACCCCTCCCCTCACTTCCACACCCTTCTCCTCCCTATCACTTCTCCTACTCCCTCTCACGTCTTCTCTGCTTACCTAACCTTATTTCCCCTATTAACTCTCCCCCCACTTTCCCTACTCTTCCTGCATTTTTTCTCATCAACTCCCCTCGCTTCCCATCACTTCTCCTCCATCCCCACTTCTCACTTCCCAGAGTGGGATAATAGCATGACGGATGAACGGAACACAACCCGAAAAATTATAAGAATCGAGATGAGAATTTACAAAAAATAAACCAACGCAATGAATCTTTAATTTTATATCTTAAAAATTGAAAAATGTAGTTTGAAAATCGTTAAAATTAAAGAATTTTTAAATATACGTAACTCTTTAAAATTATTTTGAATTGTGATTCTTTAATACTAAAGTGTTTTTAATTTGGAAAATTTGCAATTAAAAACTATGCAAGTTTTGAGGTTTACAATCAAAATTCTGTGATTTCAATGATTTGTGCTCGAAATTCCTTCAATTTTGAAGACTTAGAATTCCAAATTTAAGAACTTTATTTATAAATCTTTGAAATTAAAGAGTTTTAAATTTTGAAAATTTACAATTAATTTCCAAATAAAGAATTTTCAATAGCAAATTTATAAAAAAAAAATACATTTCCATTTCAAATCTTCAAAATGAAATTAATTTTAATTTTAAAAATTGGACTATTCCAAAAAAGACGATCAAAATTACATCTTTTTAAACCAAAAACGTTTGAAATTAATAAATCTTCAACTGAAATTCTTAAACATTGAAGAATTTGAATCTCAAATCATTAAAATTAAAGAATTTCTAACTACAATTATTCCAAATTGTAAAACTTTGAATTGTAAATCTTCGAAATTAAAGAGCTTTTAATTAAAAAAATTTACATTAAAAAATGATGCATGTTTTGAGTTTTAGAATTAAAAATTCTATAATTTTGATGCTTTATATTCTAAATGTCTTTACTTTGGAAGATTTAGAATTGAAAAATTGACTATTGATCTTCAAAATCATCAAAATTTAAGAATTTTTGTTTATGCGTCTTCAAAATTGAAGAGTTTTAAATTTTAATCCTAAAAATTGAAGAATTTCAAATTGAACTATTCCAACAAAAAAAAACTTCTTCAAACTTGAACTATTTCAAAAAGAAAACGTTAAAAATGACATACCTTTTAAATATAAATCTTGAAAATTAAATAATTTGCAATTCTCTATTCTCAATACTTAAGAATTTTCAATTGTAACTTTCCAAAATTGTAGAGTTTTGAATAATGAAGTTACAATTAAAAATATTGTAATTTTGAAGATTAACATTAGAAATTTCTTCAATTTAGAAGATTTAGAATTGATAAGCTGACTTTTGAGTTTCAAAATCATTAAAATTAAAAAAAATTATTTATACATCTTAAACATTGAAGAATTCTCAATTATAAATCTTTAAAATTGAAGAATTTTCAATTTTAAGTTTTCAAAATTGAACTATTTTAACAACAGAAAAACCTTTCAAAATTGCGAACGTTTTAACTATAAATCTTGACAATTGAATAATTTGCGAATCTCAATTGTAACTCTACAAATTTCAAAATTGTAGAACTTTGAATTGCAAATCTTTACAAACCAAAATTTTTTTATTTTGGAAATTTACGATTGAAAAGTATGCAAGTTTTGAGTTTTATAATAAGAAAGTATATGATTTTGATTGTTTAAATTTGAAATTTCTTCAGTTTGGAAGATTCAGAATTGAAAACTTAACTATTGATTTTTTAAAAAGCCGATTTATCTATTATAATATTTATTTTGCTTGAGGATTATTAATTATATTTTATAGTAGATTAAAAAACATAGTTTTAAATTTGATAATTAGGGAATCAAAACAATAAACATGTTATAAGCGCGCCTAGCGCTCTATTTTTGCTCTTATTTGAAAAAAAAAATATAATTAGCCCAACTTCATTCCAGTTGATAAAATAATTTGTTTTACTTTAGTAAGCGAGTTGAAATAGTTTGCTGGGTCAATAAAAGTAAAAATTTTTTTCTCTCCAGATATTTTTTTTTTATACATTCGCTCTTATCATCCCAAGGAAATGAGCGACCCAAAACTATAAGTTTGCAAACTTCCGAACGCGAGTCAAGTTTTCAAGAGGGTCGATTTCTTTCCTCAAGTTCCGAAGGAAATCTTTCGTAATCGTAGCTTCCAGTCAGCGAATGCAATCGATTATTGAAATGAAAAGGGCTTCAGCAGCAAATTTATTATTAAGGGAAAACTTTTAGTTTCAGGAACGTCTTATTTATTACGCCTTATTATTTTCTAAGAAAAAATTGAAAATAATGTTTTTAAAAACAAGGTTTGATGAAAATATACTAAAAAAACAATATAATTTACACTGAAAATGGAGGGTTTCAATAATTATATAATAATAATAAAGTGACTAAAAGTCAAGCATGTTTCTTTTAAGTATATTTTTATTAAAAGCTTGTTTCTAACAAAATTATTAAAAAATGTTTACATTCTCATCAGAGAAGAATAGACAGATTGGATTGGGCTTTGGTATACTCTTCAGGTGTCCTAAAATGAAGGTCAAGTTCGTTAGCCAGCCATTTTGGATAAAAATTCAAAAAGTGAGCGCTTTTTCAAAATTTTTGAGACAACTTTTTTCAATTTTAAAAATTCTATGTACGGATATTCGTATTCAAGGTACGTAAAAAGATGAATAGACAAAAAATGTGCATTCAAAATATCTACAAATTTATTAGCAATCAATTTTTGATAGAATGCATAGTTTTTGTTTTAATCTTAGAAAATAAAATTAAAAATGAAAGAATTAAATTTTTGGATAAACGACACAAGCTATGAAAAAAATTAATAGACCGAAGTTCAACCAAAAATGATCTACAAATTTTATATAAACTTTTCTCATAAAAATTTTCTTAGAACCACTTTACGCTAGGATGCGTATTCTTGGTTCAAATCGTAAAAAATAACATTAAAAATAAACGAATTAAATATATGGAAAAACGGCACAAGTTGAAAATGTTTAATAACAAAATTGTTTTTTTACCGTCTCATCAGAGAAGGTATTAGATTTGGGTCAAATTTGTCTCCCTCCGTTTTTGTCGAATGTCCACGTTTTGAGACATTATGAACCCAAAAAACAGGTTTTCGCAAATGTCTGTCTGTATGTGGGTGTATGTGTGTGTATGTATGTATGTATGTATGTAAATTTTTATTTTGTTAGCACGATAACTTTCGAAAGAATTGACGGATTGGATTGGGCTTTGGTATACTCTTCAAGTGTCCTAAAATGAAGGTCAAGTTTGTTAGGCGGCCATTTTGGATAAGAATTCAAAATGTTAAGAGCATTTAAAAAATTTTTTAGACCACTTTTTTTTAGATTTGAAAATTATATCTACGGTTGTCATTAGTTCTTATAAAGACAAACAATTTATTTTCATGACTTCTTTTGATAAAATAAAAATTACTGGAGTTATAGCATTTATAAAATTCCAAAAAACAAACGAAAATGAAATTTTTAAGCCAAACAACGCACGATATGAAAAAAAGTCAAGAGAAGAAAAATATTTATTTTTGAACAACCTACAATATTGTTATTAAACTTTTTTTAATTTTCTTGAAAAAACGTAAATTCAAATTTTTGTCGCGCAAAAAAATAATTAAAAATCAAAAATTTTATTTTGCGGTCAAAATATACAAGATACGAAAAAAGATAAATGAACAAAAAATGTGCACTCAAAAAAGATCTACACATTTTTCATTAATTATTTTTTGATAAGATGCGTAATTTGTGTTTCAATCGTGAAAAATAACATTAACATTAAAAAAATTGTGGAAAAACGACGCAAGGTACGAAAAAAGATAAATAGACAAAAGTTGTTCAACCAAAAAAGATAAAAAAATTGATTTTAAACTTTTGTTATAAAAATGAATATAAGATCAAACTTGCTCACACTCTTTTTTGGGATATAAGTCCCATCAGGGGTGGATTTTAACCCTAAAGTTATCTCTTCCGCAGAAAACCCGATTGTCAATGAGAGTCTTGTTGGCTCCTGATTCTCTCTTGAATCATTTTCGTTTTTTATATGGTGGATTGTTTCTCGAAATTATGTTGGCAATGCAATATTTTGTTTCTACTTATGGTGTACTGTTGTATTTCTGTTGCTGTACCTTGTTAACCTCTTTTGTTTTTTTATCTCATCTTCAGTTGATTAAGTTCCTTAATCTTGAGAATGCAATCAGAGACTTTTACATGAAACAAAAATTATATTTGTAAATAGTATTACGTTTCTAATTTGAAATTATTTTTCGTGCGCCACCAACTAAGGTTCTTAAAAAACTGTCCAATCAATCGATTTTTAGTTGGTTCTTGGTTCTTGGTTCTAATTGTAAAATTAGAGAAATACATAAAGAAATTGTGGAAACTGTGTAAACAATGAAAGTAAAAAAAAATTTTGTAATCAAAGCAGTTATCAACTTCGAAAAAATGAGCTAAAAGAACATAAATCATTTATTTAATAATAATAATTTAATAATATTGTAGTGTTTTCAAATAACGAAACATTACTAGAAATTAATAATTCTTACTGTCATAAACAAATTTTAAGAATAAGTACTCAAATATGACATTTTCAGCATGAAATAAATATTTATTAACTAGACTTTCTGAAATTTAATATTATAAATTTTACAGGAGTGAAAAATATAAAAAAATAGAATTCCCGACACTGTAAAATTCCGGAAATAGAAAATATTCCAAATAAAAAATTCTCAAAATTACCTACGATTTGAAATTTTTGAATTGGAAGATTCCCGAATAATAAAATTCCTGAAAATAGATAATTCCCGAAATAAAAATGCTGACATCAAATATGCGACACTATAAAATTACCGACATAGGGAAATTTCCGAATATTCCTGAACTTAAACAATTAAAGAATTGTTTTAATAATAAATTAATAATAAAATGACAAGTTAAATAAAAAATAACTTTATGAAATAAAAGTATTTTATTTTTCTGATAATTTTATTATTTAACATTTTCTTAATTGTTTCGATTCGGAAATTTCCTTGTGTTCTTCTTTTTCGTGAACTTTTCAGTTATGGGAATTTTATTTTTCTAGATTTTTCAGTCGTGCCCAAAAATTTATCAGGTAAAATTAATTTCTATAAATTAACAATTACTGTTATTATGAACCAATTTTTAAAAAATTCACTCTAATGTGAAATTTTTACATCGGAAAAGAATTGTTCTTGATTGAAATTATTGTAATTCTTCATGAAGATCTTATCTAGTAACAAACTATTTCTATACGTTACTAATTTCTTTTTTTATAAGCAAATTTTATGACTGAATACTTAAATTAGATATTTAAAGACAAAAAATAAATTTTTCATGTTTACAATTTCTGCAATTCGACGTAAACATTTTACTAAAGCAAATAACGATTTTCTGTGACACAAATTTGACCAAGATATTTGTTTATACAATTAGTTATTAACTGAAAAACAGTCTCTAACAAAAATCTAATATTGTGAAAATCTCAAATTCAAGTATTATTCATAAAATTTGTTTATAACAGTGAAATCTGTTTACTTTTTGTTAATTTTTCTTTATGCTGGATCAAACTTCTATAACAATTTGCAGCAATTTTAAAATAAAGTTCTTGCTTTGCAGAAATTTCATATTACAATAATTGAAGCTGTTTGTCAAAAATGGACTCAATCATTAAAATATCAATTTCAAAAAAAATAAAAAAGGAGAATCAACATAAATAATAATCATTATGTAGATACTTTAAAATCAGACTAATAAACTATTTTGTATTGTTTTTACTGTGTTTAAAAGTTGATTCTCAATAAAAATCCACAAAAAAATCCTTTACAGAGAAAAAGGAATTTTACTAATATTTTTTCTAAGAATTTTTTTTGTCTTCAGAATTTTCATTTTCAGGAAATACAGGAAAATATTAAGAACAACAACACATTTTAACCTTATTTTAATATTTTTCATTTGTGACATTCATCGAAATTTTTTCTTTTTTAGGATACGTAGATCTGTTTTTGACAATGAGATAACGGTTCAGGATTTGTTGTATTTTTGTTTACTGAAGAATTTTCTGACTTACTTAATTTTTTTATTTGACTAGATTCTTCTTTTAACGTAGATGATACTATTTTTCATTTTTTAAATTAGATTTAGGCAGTTTTTATTGTATTTTCAATTTTTATCTCTAATATCAGCAGATATTTTAAAAATTAGATCCTTTCTCTAAAATTTGCTTTTCTATCCTTCATTCCTTTTGTAATCCTTTTTCCAAAATCTCTGAAATTTGAAAATTAATTAGACATTATTAATTTACTTTTTCTTGCAGAATTCAGATGGAGGAAAAAAATTGTTGAACTCTTCTAATGGCCATAAACAAATTTCGTCCAGTACAATTTCGATATCCTTTTCCACGACCTTTCTATTGACATAAGCAGTTTTCGAAAAAATTAATATTTGACCTTTAAAAATGAAATTCAAAAATAAATTTGAATTTTTTGGAAAAAAGCATATTTTTCATATTTTTGTCTCAAAATAAAGCTAAAAGCAGGATTTTCATTTTTTATTTATGAAAATAAACGAAGAATGATTTTTGAGAATATACCATCTGTTTTGGCGATTTTTAACTCTTCTAATGACGATAAAAAATTGTTCAGTGAAGTTTCAATAGGGTTTTCACGCTGTTTTCATTAATCATGAGTATTTTTTGAAAAAATAAATATTTGACCTTTAAAAATGAAGATGAAGAATAAAGTTTACTTTTTTTATAGAAGGACCCTTTTTTAAAATTTGTTTTTGGCTCGAAAGAAAGCTTGTGTTTTCACTTTAAGAACATTGAAATTAGAATGTACAATTTGAATTTTTCCTTTTCGTTCTAGACTGAAAGAAATGTAAAAGAGTGTCGTTATGTGAGAAAAGTCAAATTCATTATTGACCTTTATTTTTGAAGATCAAATATTTATTTAAAAATTGTTACAGCAAATGGAAAGGGCGTGAAAAAACCTATTGAAATTGTAGTAGGCAAAATTGTTTTTATTGCTCTTAAAAGAGTTAAAAATCGCCGAAGTAGATGGTATATTCTCAAAAAATAATAATCGCTTATTTGCGTAAATGAAAATTAAAAATCCCACTTTTTAATCTCAAAGCTATTAAACAGAAAAACCTAAGCTTTCTTTTGAAATTAAAAATAAGGAAAAGATGCGTTTAAAAAAAAATACAAATTTGTTTTAGACTTTAATTTTTGAAAAACAAATTTTTATTTTTTCAAAAAATACTAATGATTAATGGAAACAGCGTGAAAAACCTATTGAAACTGTACTGGAAACAAATTGATTGTCATAAGAAGAGTTACAAATCGCCAAAACAGATGGAATCTCAAAAACGACTCATCGCTTATTTTCATAAATAAACAATAAAAATCCCACTTTATAACCTCAAGGCTCTCAGAGGAAAAAATCTAGACATTATTTTGAGATAAAAATATGAAAAATGTACTTTTTTTTTTAAAATGTCCATTTTTTGCAATTAATGCCCCACGCAAGTCATCTCTGCCAAGTTGAAAAATCCTTTTATTGATAGAACAATTTTTAGCGTTGTTGTAAAGACAGTGATTTTTCAAAAAACAAAAATTCAATGATTCTCGAGAGTTCTCTGCAGAATTGAATCATCATTAATTTAAAAAAAAGTTCAAATCCCTTATTTATATTCGTAAACCAACGAATTCTGTTTTCGTATTTTTACCGACGTTTTGGTGGTTCTGATTCCAACGTAAACTTTATAGGTCCCTCTATGTAAAAAATCCATGAGAGATAGTATAAGAGTGCTTTTTATAGTAATACAAGATTAGAAAAATCAGAGGACATAACTTTTTTTATAACTGCGATACTGTATATAATATAGTATATTTTGTATAAGTATAGTGTGGATAATATCAACTGAATGGACAATAAAAAATACAGATAGAGCATAAGCTGCTGAAGAGCACACATGTTATTTTTTTTCTATTCTACCCCTGGGCGAAACATTTGCGATGAAGATGCGGGGCAAATCGCGCTACGTCCTTAAATCGACCGACAAAGGGGGAATAAAAGAGAAAATCGGGCTACTTTCATGAGGCGCCGTTTTTATCTCAAACTAACTCATTCCCCACACCGAATTTTACACCACGGAAAGAAATGCTCAACCAAAAGAAGAACACTTTCAGAATTTTCAAGAAAATTTTTTTTCAAATTGAGGGAGGAGGGGGTTGTAACAAAAACTACGATTGGCAACAGGGGTGGTAGGTGGAGGGTCACTGAAAGTAAGGTTACAATAATAACTTAATAATTTTCAAAATTACTTTCATATTTCACACTTTACACTCTTTCCTCTATTCCCCACTTTTCCTATTTTTTTAATCATTTCATCTTTTTTCCCCTGCTTTCAAGAAAATTATACTCTTCCCCCTTTTCTCTATTTTTTGTTTTCTTGTTTAAATTTGAACATTACTATTTAGTTGAAAATTTAATTTTGTTCTTTGAAATGCAACTATTTTGTTGAAAAGTCACGTTTTTTGTTCAAAAATTCAACTATTTTGGTTGAAGATTTATCATTTTTTGGGTTGAATGTAGAACACTTTCGTTAATTTTTTTGTAAAGATTCATCGTTTTATTTAAAAATTAATCTCCTTGGTTGCAAGTTAAACGATTTTTTTTGGTTAACATTTTTTTTTTAACGTAAAAATGTAACTGTTTCATTTTTGGTTGCAAATTGGTATTTCTAATCAATAATTAATTTTTTCTAGTTGAAAAGTCAACTATTTAGTTAAAAATTCGTCTTTTTGGTAGAAATTAATCTTCTTTGTTAAAATTTCATTCTTCTTGACTTTAAAATTCAACTATTTGTAAAAAATGTGTACTTTTTAGTAGAAAAATAATCCATTTGTTAAAAAATTTAACTATTTCGTTAAAAATTGATGCATTTTGATAAAATTTCGTCTTGTTCGGTAGAAAATAATTTGTTTGTTTCTTAAAAATAGAACTTTTTAGTTGGCAATCAATCTGTTTCAGTTCAGGATTTAAGTACTTTATTGAAAACCTGCCTTTTTTGGTTAAATTTTACTCTTCTTGATTTAAAATAAAAAAAATTTCTTTGAAATATCAGCTATTACAACTTCTATAAAAAATTTACCTTTTTAGGTTGAAAATTCAACTCTTTCGTTGAAATTTGAACTACTTCCTTGAAAATTAATTTTTTTGTTTGAAGATTCGTAATTTTCGTTGAAAATTTATCTCTTTGATTGAAAATTGAACCGCTTTGTTGAAAACTTGTATTTCATTGAAAATTATTTTTTTGTTTAAATTGAAAATTTAACTATTTGAAAAAAAATGAAAATGCATCTTTTTATCTAAAATTTAAACTAACTTTTTGAACATTCAATTCTTTTTTTAAATATTTTTTTTAAATTGAAAATTAATATACTTGGTTGAAAATTCAACTGTTTTGTAGAAAATTCGTTTTTTGGCTGGAAAATTCGACAGTTTGTTAGAAAATATAATTATTTGGCAGTCAATTTAATAAAAAATAAGTTTCTACACATTTTTTGTATGGAAAATTAATTTTTTTAAATGAAAATTTAAGTATTCCATTTTTGGTTAAAAGCTTATCTTTTTTAGTTGAAAATGGAACTATTTAGTTTAAAAATCAACTATTTTGTGAAAAAATGTGTCCTTTTTAGTAGAAAACTAATCCCTGTGGTGAAAAATTAAACTATTTTGTTTAAAATTGATGTATTTTGTAGAAAGTTCGTCTTTTTCGGCAGAAAATATTAATTTTTTTTTTCTGTTGAAAATACAACTTTTTAGTTCAAAATCAGTGTTGAGGATTCAAGTATTTTGTTGAAAAGTTGCCCTTTTTGCTTAAATTTGACTGTTTTTTGATTTAAAATAAAAATATTTTTTATTGGAATATCAACCATTTCAACTTTTATAGAACATTTATCTTTTTAGGTTGAAAATTCACCTCTTCTGTTAAAAGTTGAACTACCTTTTTAAAAATTCATTTTTTTGTTTGAAGATTCGTAGTTTTCGTTGAAAATTAATTTCTTCGATTGAAAATTGAACTGCTTTATTAAACATTCATGTGTTTCGTTAAAAATTAATATTTTTAATTGATAATGTAACTATTTAAAAAAAATGAAGATGCATCTCTTTGGCTAAAATTTAAACTACTTTGTTGAACATCATGTATTTTTTTTTAATATTTTTTTTTTTTTAAATTGAAAATTGATATGTTTGGTTGAAAATTCAACTGTTTGGTTGGAAATGAAATTTTTTGTTGAAAACCTAACTGTTTTGTAAAAAATGCGTCTTTTTGACTGGAAAATTCAACAGTTTGGTTGAAAATTCAATTATTTGGTAGAAAATTTGGTAGAAAATAAGTTTGTGGACATTTTTTTGTATGAAATTTTTTTTTTTTAATGAGAATTTAACTATTTGAAAAAATGCATCTCTAGGTTCAAATTGAAACTGCTTTGTTGAACATTCATAGATTCATTTTTAAATATATTTTTTTAAATTAAAAATTGAAATATTTTGTTGAAAATACAATTGTTTGGTTGGAAATGAAACTTTTTGTTGGAAATTTAACTGTTTTGTAGAAAATTTGTATTTTTGCCTTGAAAATACAACAGTTTTGTAGAAAATTCCGTTATTTGGTAGAAAATTTGGTAGAAAATAAGTTTGTAGACATTTTTTTGTATAACACTTTTTTTTAATGGGAATTCGACTATTTGAAAAAATGAAAATGCATCTCTTCCGTTGAAATTTAAACTGCTTTGTTGAATATTCATATATTCATTTTTAAATATATATTTTTTAAATTGAAAATTGAAATATTTGCTTGAAAATGCAACTGTTTGGTTGAAAATGAAATTTTTTGTTGAAAACCCAACGGTTTTGTAGAAAATTTGTCTTTTTGGCTGGAAACTTCAACAGTTTGGTAGAAAATTCAATTATTTGGTAGAAAATTTGGTAAAAAATAAGTTTGCAGACATTTTTTTGTATGAAAAATTTTTTTTTAAATGGGAATTTAACTATTTGAAAAAATAAAAATGCATCTCTTTGGTTCAAATTTAAACTGCTTTGCTGAATATTCATATATGCATTT
>CAKNYM010053113.1:227909-254439 GCA_932195095.1 Andricus curvator
TCTTCGGATCGATCGTTACCATCTCCGATGATAATACAGATTCCTAGAAAAAATTGATTTGTATATAGCATTTTGGATAATAAAGCGGAAATCAGTTGACCTGGTGTTCGAATCCCAGCGGAGTGAAAGGAGAAGATCTTTTTTCTGAATAAATTTAATTTAAAAAGGTTGTATTTGAATATTGATATGAGATGAACAATTTAGGCCAGTAGAGGGAAAACTGGCAGAAATTTTATTTATTGAATTTTATCAGGAATTTTCAAATTCCCAAACATAGTGAATTTTCAAAATTTCCAATTTCCGGAAAAAGTAAATTTCAAATCCCAAAAAATAGAGAATTACTAAATTTGCGAATTCGAGCAAAAAAAAAAATTGTTTGTTTGTTAGGCGAACCTTTATTTCATATGGGGCAATTATTCTCAAGTGTATTATCACATTTTTTTCGGAAATTTGAAAATTCGTCAATTTACTTTTTTCGGAAATTTTAAAATTCGGGTTTAAACATTTCTGAAATTAAAAATTTTGATAATAAACATTTTCGGTATTTTTATTTTCTGTCGAGAATGTAAAATTTCGGGAATTTTCATTTTTCGGTATTTTTCCACATTTGGGACTTTAAAAATTCGGCAAATGAGCAATTACGATTTTAAAGATTTATTTCTAAATCATATTCAATGATTTATGATTAAAGATTAAGAATTTCCTGCACCATCAATTTTGTAAATCAAAATTTCCAAAAAAGTAATTTTCATTTAAGATAAAATTGATTTTTAAATATTTTTAAAAATTATTGATGGAATATTATATATGGTTAAAGAAGATTTGAAAATATTAGAGAATAATTGAAATCTTGAGAAAATTAAAAAAAATGTTGAACAAAATATAGATTTTTTAAAAAGAAGCTTTTTAAGAATTTGGATCTCTCTTTGGATGAAAATGCAACTATTTCGTTGAAAGTTCTTCTTTATTGTTAAAATTTTTTTATTTTCAGGGTAAACAATTAAAGTCCTGTCAAAAATTCGTCACTTTTGAAAAAATTGCATCTTTTTTTGAATAAAATGACAAATGGTTGAAAATTAATCTTTCTTCCTTAAGGACTCACCTATTTGGTTGAAAATGAACTTATTTATTGAAATTTTTAATTGACATATCTGAAATCTTCAATAATATTTTAGAATTTTCTCAAGAATCTTAGGAAAATTATATTGATATAATTTTAAAAACAAATAAAGAAATAAACTTGAAGAATTCATAATTATTCGAAATTTTTATTTTGTTTAAAAAATTGTTTTTGCCCTCGAACATAGAAACTAGAATTGAGGCATGAAATAAACTGTAAATATTTCCTACAAAAGCCAGTGAATTTTCCATTTGACTTGAGCGTTGGCAGTTTTTTATTCGTGAAAGTTATTTGCGTCAGGAGAGTCGACAAATAGCCTGCAACTTCATTGATTTCTAGTGCAACGTTAATTTGCAGTTTACACCTACACTCGCCGGATGCCCCTTGTGTCGAGTAGAATGGCGATCCAGAATTACGAAGGGTCATTGAAATCGTGTAAACATTGTGACTATAGCCAAAGTTTCAGCCTCGGCATCAATTTCGGCCTGTGTCAATAAAACTGATTTTCCGACGGTGTCCAGTGACGGATCAGAATTCAGCAGACCTTCAGCTTTATTCATTGGATCAAAATAGATGCTTGGTGACAATGCTGACATTTATCAGATTTAGAATGAACTTTAAATTTTATATTATTTCAGACGTTCTTCAATAGGCAGTATCAAGTAGAAACGGATATTTTGGCCAGACCTTGATAATTATTATTCAATCCCTTTTTATTTATTTTGCAAATTTCCAGACATTTAAGAACATTTGAAATTAACAATTATCATCGATTCTATACACACGTAAATCCAAAGGATTTTTTTCTAAGTAAACATTACAAATCTGCTCAGCATTTAGGAGGCACCTTTAAATGAAACTATATTTACGATAATTTGATTGAACGTTTATTGTGGTAATTAATAATGAGATAATTTAGAATGAATTGTAATGAATGAATAAATCTAGCTTAAAGATATATTTGAGGCTGACCAAACAATATTTTTCTGCTTTAAATTATGTAATGCCTGACCATACTGTCACTGCAGTAGGAAAAGTAGTTTTGGGTAAGACGGCCGGATTACAACAGAAAAAAACGGTTTCTGTCCCAGTTTCTCCATACTTGTTCAAATAAAAAATAACTTTTTCTGAAAGAGATTAGAAAATAAGCAAGTTGCCAAGAATAACGAATTTTTAAGAAAGAAAATAATTCTTTTTTAGTAGAGAAAGAATAGCGTACCCAGAAATAGTTTCCAGTAGATACGGATTACTTGGTACATTTTTCTTTATTTTGGGCTAGTCGTCCCGAATTTCGGGACGACTAGCCGGAAATCAAGATAAATGCTAGTCATGTTGAAAATTGGCTAGTCATCCCGAATTTCGGGACGACTAGCGAAATGTTGAAAATGGGCTAGTCATCCCGAATTTCGGGACGACTAGCGAAATGTTGAAAGTGGGCTAGTCATCCCGAATTTCGGGACGACGAGACACTTCGATGTAAAATAGAAGACATTTATACTCTTAAAATAAGATTATCCTAAATAAGCTTATCTGTCAGAATACTAAAATTATGTTAATCAAAAATTATAGTTTTAATAAATTCAAACACGTATATCCAAATGGTTTTTTTAAAAGTGACCATTCAAAATCTTTTCATCATTTAGGAGGCATCTCTAAAAAAATATATAATTAAGATCATTTGACTAAATGTTCATTGTGTTAATTAATAATAAAAAAATTCAGAATAAATTCTAATGAATTATTAAATCGGGCTTCAAAACATAATAATCTCCGGCTGACCAAACAATATTTTTCTACTTTAATTATTGAATGTCTGTCAATATTGTCACTGTTCTACTGATTATTTAGGTTTCGAAAGGTCACTTCCGTATTAACTCAAGAAGTTCTAACTAAAAAATAATGGTTTTATCATACATTCTTGATTATTTGTAAAAATTTTCGACTGCAGTAGAAAAGGTAGTTTTCGGTAGGACAGCCGGATTGCAAGTGAAAATAAAAGACTTCTGTTCGAATTTCTCAATATGAGTTAAAATACAAAATTAAGTTTTGCACTAAAGATTAGGAAATATGCGAATTGTAAAGAGTAAATAATTTTTGAAGAGAAAAAAAATTAATTTCGAGTAGAGAAAGACTCGAATGATCAGTGATAGTCTCCAGTAGAAATGGATATCTTGGACATACATACATAATTACATCATACAATCACTTTTTATTTATTGTAAAAATTAGAAGACATTCAAAAACTTTTAAATTTTGATTGAATGTTTATCGTGTTAATCAATAATATCAAAATTCAGAAAAAATTCTAATGAATTATTAAATCGGGCTTCAAAACATAATAATCTCCGGCTGATCAAACACTATTTTTCTACTTTAATTATAGAATGTCTGTCCATATTGTCACTGTTCTACTGATTATTTAGGTTTCGACAGGTTACTTCCGTAATTAACTCAAGAAGGTCTAGCTAAAAAATAATGGTTTTATTTTACATTCTTAATTAATTGTGAAAATTTTCGACTGCAGTAGAAAAAGCAGTTTTGGGAGGAGAGCCGGATTGCAAGTGAAAATAAAAGGTTTCTGTTCGAATTTCTCAATATGAGTTAAAATAAAAAATCACGTTCTCTACTAAAAATTGAGAAAAATTCAAGTTTTCAAGAGTAAAGAATTTTTGGAGAGAAAAAAAGACTTTTCAAGTAGAGAAAGAATATCATGATGATTGATAGTCTCTAGTAGAAACAGTTGTCTTGGACAGACATCGATAATTATATTTTCCAGTCAGTTTTTATTTATTTATCATATAATATAATAATACTAAAATTATTTTTACCAGATTAACCAAAAATTCCAAATCATTTCTGCATTTACATAGAATCTAGAAAAAAATTATAATTAGGATAATTTGATTGAATGCCTTGCGTCTTAATTATTAATAGGGCAATTCAGAATAAATTTTGATGAATAATTAAATCTGGCTTGAAAATATAATGCACGGTTAACATCATAATATTTTTCCTCTTTGAATGATGTAATATCTGTCCATACGGTCACTGTTCTACAGATTACATCTGTTTTAATAGTTCATTTCCGTAATTTACTCAAAAAATTCGAACTGAAAAGCACGAAGTATATAGGTTTACCGAAAATATTTTATTATGTATTCTTAATTAATTTTCAACCAAATTTTTTTTCTACTAGAGAATAAAAAATATGAAAGTTGTCATGAATGAATAATTTTTAAAGAAAAAAAAATACTTTTTATGAAGAGAAAAAATAGCATAATCATTGATAGTCTCATTGATAGAAATGGTTATCTTAGCCAGACATCGATAATTCTATTTCCTAATCAGTTCTTATTTATTTTACAAAAACATTATCTGACGAAGCTACATTGGAATATTATAATTAATTAATGTATGAGACTAAATAATTGATTTGTAACATGAAAAAAGACTTTTTATTTGATATAAGATTTTCCAACAGTAGATAACCAACAGAGGTTGTGTGTTTTTGTTCTTTTTTTATTCGTGAAGTTTTTAAATTTGAGTTTCTGTAAATGAATATAGGAAAAATAGTATAAATTTGTAGTTATTAAGAAGCCCCAAAAACTAGTTCTTTTAGGGAGTCACTCGAAAAGATGTAATTTTCAGGACTAAGGTATGTAGAAATTTCGCGCTATTTTGTCATCAAAAGTTAATTTGAATGATATGAAAGTTAAAACTAATTTCCTGATGTTTTTTATAGGAATAGTCAATTTAATATATAAGCCTTACCTATTGTAGGGTGATTTTTCCTGCCTGACATATTTTTGAATTACCGCAAAAAAAAATTAAAATCTCACCAAAAACATCTATACAATGCAGACAATTCTTCCAAGTAAAAATTTATCAGTACAATCAACATATTTTACTAGGTGGGGGAAAAATTAAAACTTGGCGAGGTTATTGTTATTAAAAAAGAGAGAAAATCTCACAAATTTTTCATTTTTTTCCTTTCAATACATCAATTTTAAAAGATACTTTATTAATTCCAAAAAGTTTTATACAAATCGATGAAGAATTGGCTGAGATATGACAAAAGGAGCTAAGTGCATAGATAGTTCGATAAAATATAATCGCGTTTTTTTACATGACGGCGATTCACTACCACGGATCTTGATATTTTTCGCCTCATAAAGGAATGCAATGCACCGTAAGATGGGGTGATACGTTTTGGAATAATTTGATGGGGGGAGGGGGGTGAAGGGGGCTGACCTAGAGTTGTCACTAGGTTAGCGTGCCCATGGGCCATCCATAAACCTGATACCAACACATGCCCACCCTTATAGCGTGTAACACGAGGATGGTGTTTGAATACACGTGTACATACAAATGTTCGCCACGCTCAGATTCACGCGTGTATATTCACATTTGCATGAATGTATGTGTTTGTACATATTTGCATCTGTGAATACGTGCATAGTCTGCAAGCTGCCAGATTGGCCGGGTTTTGCGCACCACGTTCGTTCCTTCGACGATTAAGCCGGTCAGCATTTCTCTTCAAACTGCAAGCTTAAGCTTAATCCATCTCATTTTCTGCAGAAAATACACTTTTGTTCCAGTTCAATCCCAAGAATTTCACAAAAGATGAAAAAAAAGAACGATAACTCTAATAGGGTCATTTGTTTTAGATTTAACTCAATGGCTGATTAAAAAGTCTTTTCTACTGAAAACTATACCTGACTCATATTCAAGTAGAAAAATCAGTAATGTACAGACGTCCAGTGTTTCACAAAAGATGGAAAAAAGTACGATAACTCTGATAGGGTAATTTGTTTCAGATTGAACTCAACGGCTGACTAAAAAATAGTTATCTACTGAAAACTGTACATGACTCGTATTTAAGTAGAAAAATACGTTATGGACAGACTTCCCCAGTATTTCGCAAAATATAAAAAACTACCAGAACGCTAATGGTGTAATTTGTTTTAGATTGAACTCAATGGCTGGCTGAAAATCCGTTTCTACTTAGAAATATGTCTGATTTGTATTTAAGTTGATAAATTAGTTTTGGACAGATGTCCAGTATTTCACAAAATCATTTTTGTCACAAAGTGTTATCAAAAAATAAAATTCAAATCCGTGTTGATACATTAAAGACCAATATTATAGACACACAAAAATTCAGTAGTTGCATTTTCAACCAAACAGTTGCATTTTCTAGCTGAAAATACGTATATTTTAGAAGACAGTTTAATTTTGAACGCGAAAAATTGAATCTTAAAAATAGAGGAAATAAAGTATTCTTCGAAAAAGGGGAAAAGAGCTTATGGAATGAAATAAAAAAATGTCTGAAGAATTTAATTAGAAATTGACGGTTACATAAAATAACATTTATATTTCCTATTTAAAAATAGAAGGGTGGTCAGCTTTAGTGTCTGAATTAAAAAAAAAATTATGTACACTTTCTTTATCAAGGCATTATTTTCGTATCTTCTTGAGACAAATGTTTTTTCTACAAATTGTATAAAACAGTATTGAAATTTTGTTATTCAGAGGCAAAATTTCTTGAGATTATAATTAAGGTATCATGTTATGATACATGCCTGACAATATATTTCTTTTCTACTTAAAACTATATGGGTGCAAATCAAAAAGTTGACAATATCATGTCCCTGAATTATTATAGGCTTGTGTTTAAGGGAATAATTTTTTTAATTACAGGGTTGTATAAGGCCTATTGTTTCTCACAATGCCTTAAATAATTGTTGTTCAAAATGAGAAGTCGATTAAATTGATCTTCAAATTTATTTCAAAGTATGATTATTGTCGAAAAGGGATATAAGTAATTTTTAAAATATCTTCTGATATAAGGGGTTAAAACATAATTTACGACATAAATGAGGTCAGTATGATAAAAAATCTGAATTTTTTGAAGATAATTATAATATTAAGATACGTGAAATACATTTTTATCGTATAATTCGATTTGATGACTTTGTGTAACCAAACATTTTTGAGAAAAATAAACGTGTAAGAAAGACTTAATAAAATACAGTAGCCATTTATAATTCTTGAAAGGGATTTTTTTAACTCATTTATTCAATTTATATTATTTTTTGCCGTTAACTACATTATTTATGCTCTTACGCATGAAGTAAGTGAATTTATCCAACAGGCAAAGTAACTTTTTTTGATCAGTTCTCTTATATTTCTTTATTTCTCTTCAAAATTATTGGTTACAAAAAATGAAATTGGCACAGAAAAAAGGTGATTTTTTGGAACTACGATTTTTTTAAACAATATATTCAAATTATAACAATGTTTCAGGATTATTGAGAACGTTGCGATTACAGGGACATTAACCTTAATGTTAACAAAATAAAATAAAAAATATTGAGGTCAACCTTACCGTAAAAGGTGGGGTGCTCAATAAAAATGCGAATTTTTGAATTTTGCAAGTGAATAAGAAGACATTTAACAGAAATCGGTATGACTTTCTAATCGAATTTCACAGTATAATACACAGCTGAATAAGCAATATTTTTCTATTGCAAATTACGCAACTTCTGGCCGTATTATAATTCTTCTACTCGATTTGGTTATTTCTTTAAATTTTCTGTAACTATTTTTATTTGTAAGTTTTTTTTTTAATAAAAGATTTTCAAATTGCAAAATAATTTTTGTGTTTGGATTTCTGATGACAAAATTTATCTTATATCTGCTTCAAAACTATCTGGAAATAATTTCCAATGCATGATTATAATTCAAAAAAAGAATCATTAAGTTCTAAATAAACTAATGAACAAAAATTGTTTTTCGGGATTGGCAAAGTTTAGCTCATTCGAATCCAGAATATTTTTATAAAATGTGACTCAAATTTTTAAACATTATATCCCGAAAAACAACTTTTGTTCAATAACCTGTCTGTAACCTAATAAGTAATTTTTTCAAATTATGTCCAGCCACTGAAAATAATTTTTAGATAGTTTTAGCACAGATTTAATATCTTGTTTGATCAATCTGAAAATTAAAAAATTTATTTCTCAATCATATTCAATGATTTATCAATAAAGATCAAGAATTTCCTGCACCATCAATTTTATAAAACAAAATTTCCAAATAAGTAATTTTCATTCATGATAAAATTGATTTCTAAATATTTTTAAAAATTATTGATGGGAGAGAACATTTTAATTGTAAATGATTTTCTCATATGAAATATGATTCTTTTCTTAAAATTTTGGTACTACAATATAATTTGTAAAATTTTTACACTCTCAAATAGATGAAGAAATATTATATATGGTTAAAGAATGTTTGGAAAATATTAGAAAATAATTGAAATCTTGAGGAGATTAAAAAAGATTTTGAATGAAATATAGATTTTTTAAGATTTTGAAAAAAAGAAGCTTTTTAAGAATTTTGAGAGGTTTCAAGAGAACAAGAAGTATTTTCAAGATACATGCGAAAATTTTAAAGGAATTTTTATTTTGCAAAATGAATTTTAAGAAGAATTGAAGAAGATTACAAAGCATTTTAAATAATTTCCTGAAATTTTCAAAAAAAAAAAAGTAATAGATTTCAAAGACAAATTTTGCAATTTTGCAAGATTACAAAATTTTACGAAAAATTTGAAAAGATATTTAGAATTATTTAACACCTCAAATTATAATTTGGTTCAAATATTTTTCTTTCTAAATGAAAAATCTTTTGTGGTTGAAAATTCGTATTTTTTATGAATTCAACTGTTTTGTAGAAAATTCTTCTGTTTGGCTCGACATTTGAAAAATTTAGTAGAAAATTCATCTATTTAATTTGTTCATATTTTTGTGTATAATTAATCTTTTTTGGTTGAAAGTTCAACTACTTGGTTGAAAATTCAACTTTTTTGTAGAGAATTTAACTATTTGTTTGGAAATTTAACAATTCGGTCTTAATTTTTTTTCTTTTTTCCGGAAATTTTTGCATGAATTCATATTTTTTTATTTGAAACTGAAAACTTTTTTGGTTGAAATATCTACTTCTTTAAAAATTGATTTTTTTTTTGCTGAAGATTTATCATTTTAGTTGAAGATTCATCTCTTTGTTTGAAAATGCAACTATTTCGTTGAAAGTTGCTCTTTTTTGTTAAAATTTTTGTATTCTCAGGGTAAAAAATTAACCAGTTTTGTCAAAAATTCGTCACTTTTGAAAAAAAATCATCTTTTTTTGGATAAAAAGACACATGGTTTAAGAGGAATTGAAAAAGATTACAAAGCATTTTGAGTAATTTCCTGGAATTTTCAAAAAAAAAGTAGAAGATTTTAAAGACAAATTTTGCAAGATTACAAAATTTTACGAAAAATTCGAATAATTTGAAAAGATATTTAGAAGTTTCGAAATAGAATTTTGATGCTTTTGAAGGATTTTGCAAGGTATCAAGATAATAAAAAATTGGCTTAAGTTTTCTGGTAATTTCTAATGATTTTTTAATTTGGATATTTCAATGGATTTTGAAACGTTTTAAAGTCCACATTTTACAAATTTGATCCGAATTTTCCTAAATTTTTGTAGAATTCAGTAAAATAAACAAACTGTTGTAAACATTTTCTAGATAATTTTTTGACAAAATCTGAAATCTTCACATTTTTTTAAAAATTTCTCAAGAATCCTACGAAAATTATATTTATATAATCATAAAAACAAATAAAATGAAAAATGAATAGTTATGCGAAATTTGTATTTTGTATTCAAAATTATTTAACCCCTCAAATTATAATTTGTTGCAAATATTTTTCTTTCTAAATGAAAAATCTTTTGTGGTTGAAAATTCGTATTTTTTATGAATTCATTTGTTTTGTAGAAAATTCTTCTGTTTGGCTCCAAATTTGACAAATTTAGTAGAAAATTCATCTATTTCATTTTATCATATTTTTCGTGTATAAGTAATCTTTTTTGGTTGAAAGTTCAAGTACTTGGTTGAAAATTCAACTTTTTTGTAGAAAATTTAACTATTTGTTTGGAAATTTAACAATTTATTCTTAATTTTTTTTCTTTCTCGCTGAAAAATCTTTTTTGCATGAATTCAGCTTTTTTTATTTGAAACTGAAATCTTTTTTGGTTGAAATATCTATTTCTTTAAAAATTCAGTTTTTTGCTGAAGATTTATCATTTTAGTTGAAAATTAATCTCTTTGTTTGACAATGCAACTATTTCGTTGAAAGTTTCTCTTTTTTTTTAAATTTTTGTATTTTCAGGGTAAAAAATTGAACAGTTTTGTCAAAAATTCGTCACTTTTGAAAAAAAATCATCTTTTTTGGATAAAAAGACACATGGTTTCTTTTGTGTTTGAGAATTCGTAAAATTCTTAAATTCAATTTTAATTTAATTTAATTTAATTTAATTTAATTTAATTCTTAAATTTAAATTCGTATTTTTTTATGAATTCAACTGTTTTATAGAAAATTCTTCTGTTTGGCTCGATATTTGAAAAATTTAGTAGAAAATTCATCTATTTCATTTTATCATATTTTTCGTGTATAATTAATCTTTTTTGGTTGAAAGTTCATACTACTTGGTTGAAAATTCAACTTTTTTTTAGAGAATTTAACTATTTGTTTGGAAATTGAACAATTTGGTCTTAATTTTTTTTCTTTCTCACTGAAATTTTTGCATGAATTCAGCTTTTTTTATTTGAAACTGAAATATTTTTTGGTTGAATTATCTACTTCTTCAAAAATGCATTATTTTTTGCTGAACAGTTATCATTTTAGTTGAAAATTCATCTATTTGTATGACAATGCAACTATTTCGTTGAAAGTTCCTCTTTTTTGTTAAAATTTTTGTATTTTCAGGGTAAAAAATTAAACAGTTTTGTCAAAAATTCGTCAGTTTTGAAAAAAAAATTCATCTTTTTTTGGATAAAAAGACACATGGTTAAAAATTAATCTTTCTATCTCAAGGACTCACCTGTTTGGTTGAAAATAAAATTATTTATTGAAATTTTTATTTGACATATCTGAAATCTTCAATAATCTTTCAGAATTTTCTCAAGAATCTTAGGAAAATGATATTGATATAATTCTAAAAACAAATAAAGAAAGAAACTTAAAGAGTCCATAATTATTCGAAATTTTTATTTTGTATTAAAAATGGTTTCTGCCCTCAAACAAAAAAAAACTAGAATTGAGGCATGACATGAATTGTAAGATCGTTCAATCGAAATTTAAATATTTCCTAAAAAAAGCCATTCAATTTTCAATTTGACTTGAGCGTTGGATTTTTTTCTCTCTATCATAAAAAGAAGGAAGTGCTTGAATGGCATTGCTTTTTTTGAAATTAATGTAGATACCAGCTTTCCAGGTTCCCCTTATACTCTGTATAATAACTACATTGAACTTTTGAAATTTCCCATTTTGAACAACGAATTTTGGAATTTTCAAAGGGATATTATTTTAATGAGAGAGCCTCGACGTCGTTTGCATATGGAGCAGCTAGCGTTATGTATGCAAATTTGCTAATATTTTTGGCACAATAGTAAAGAAGCAAGTGCCAAGAAGTGCAAATTTGGCACTTGATTCATCGGCCGTTCCTCCTCCATGTTTTAATGAGGAGTAGATCTTACGTAATATGCTTGAGACTCTAATGGTCTTTTGCTCATGCATAATAGGACATGGTTAGTAGTTTTGGGTCATTTCGGTTAGCCGAGCATTGGGAAACGATGTACAGCACTATTAATGATCAAGAGGGAATTAATGTCATGGTCTAGACGTCTCGAGGTTCCAGGAAATTGCCCCCTTGATCATACTAACGCCTCGATAATCTTCTCATAAACCTCCCCTATCATCTGATAATTACATTAAATACTCATAAATATATATAAGAATTTTACTCAAAACAATTTCAAAATACTGTCAATAACAAACCAAAATAAAAATTTAAACATGACCAAGTGAAGGGTGTGGCAGGATAGAACTAGATAAACAAAACTTTTCCGAAAATGAGTTTGTTGCACAAAAAATTCTTTGAAATTAACTTAAAATTTCAGCGTAGTATTTTAGCGTAGAAATAATCTTCTTTCCTTCTTTATTTGTTTGGATGGAACATTCGTTATTCTTGTTTAGCTTCGACATATCTCGCGACCAAGTTTTTATCTTTCTGAAAAATTGAAAGTTCGATTTTCAGTCGCTACCAAAACCCGATTTTCAAAACATTTTTAGCCTTATTCAGAAACTTAATATTTCGGGAGTCAGTTTTTATTTTTTAATTAAACTGAAGATTACAATTTTAATCGCAATCCGCATCCGAGCATGGTCAGTGTTACTTTGAGACTGTCAACTTCCACATAAATTTTCTCAAAAATAGATGAATTTTTTTTACCGGAAAACAATTTCTGTGTGATTGCCAAAAAGAAATTGCATTCCAGAAAATAAGATTTTCGAGAAAAAAACTTTTCAAACCGGATAAATTTTTTTTCGAGGATTTCTAAAATGTTTTATAAATATATACAGGACGAGTGAAAATATTTGAAAATATGGGAAAAATTAGTATTTTAACGATTTGTTTCATTGTAGCTTCAGCGGTTTAAAATATCCTGTCATTTTGTAGTAGAAAATTAATATAGAGGATGACTTCATATTTTATAAAAAATATTATGCAAAAATATTGATGATTATTCATTGTTTGTCATCAACGTTGATAAATCGATTTTCATAACTACCTAACTCTAAAATATTAAACCCACTTCTTGATTTTTTTTTAAACCAAAGACAAGTCACATGTGTGAATCTGAAATATTAAAAAATGCTGTTAATATTATTCAGCAATTTTTTATTTTGAATTTTAAGTTTGGGACAGGTGGATAACAACAATTTTTTCGCGCTTCTTAATTCGTCAATGTTTGACTGGAAATCCGTTTCTACTGAAAACTAGAATTGATTCTTGTTTTAGTAGAAAAATTGGTTATGGCCAAACTTTCAGAATTTTATAAAAGATGAAAAAAATTCCAACCAAGACTCTAGTAAGAAATAATATCAGTGGATAAATAACACATCCTTTTATGCTGAAAACTAAACTTGAGGAGTATCGAACAAAAAATGATAAAACAATTTTTTGAAAATATTGAGATAATAATTGTTTCTGTCTGTTTGTAATACCATCAATTCGATTATCAAACTGAGTTTAACGGAAAAAATTAACTTCCTCTCGGTTTCAATATCTATCCATAATAAAAAATAAATTTGGGGAAAAAAATTTAATTTCAGATTACAGATTCATTAAGTAAATAGGTGAAAATTGTTAAATGCTTGTAAACAATTGTAAAAATTGATAAATATGTTTTAATATGGTAAATTCATACAATTATAACATAAATAATCAGACAAACTTGCCTTCACTGAATCAAAAGTGAATAAACCCATTTTGATTTAGTTAATAAGTTCAAAAACAGTTTAAAATTTTTATTTTTTATTTATTTGATAGTTTGATTATAATAGCCTATGTAAAATTTTATTTTGGTCGATGGATCAAAATCTCTATAATTTTACAAATGATGGAAAGAAAAGATCTACAAGAACTCATCAATGCCTGACGAAAATTTATTTTTCTACTGAAAAATATACTTTATTCTTATTTTAATTATTTTGAATAATTATTTTTGAGTTTCACCCTACAGAAGAAATTCGGATTTAGTATTTTGAACTATTTCAGATTATTTAAATAATTTTTGTCGTTTATCAGTGATAAGAGTACAAATTCTGAAGAAAAGTGTTTAATAATTGAATAGTTAGTATTCTTAGAAATAGTAAAAGTCATTTTTTCATTAATTTTATCGCTTACAGAAGTTTTAGAAACATTTTTAACACAAATGGACATCAAATACATATTACTTCATCGACAATGTTTTTTTCTTGGTGTCTGGAAATCGATGACGCTAATCTGCTACGATTTACACATTTTAAGAAAAAAAATTCAATCAAAATATTTTTAATTGTTTAAAAAATTTAATTTTTTTTTCAAACTAAGAGGATCAGAACCAAAACTATTTTTTGTTAAAAGTTAACTTTTTGGTTTAGAACGTTTACTGTTATATTTTTGTTTAAAAATTCTAATATGTTACTGAAAATGCGTTTAATTTTTTTTTCATTAATTTTTTTCCTGAAAATTTAACCATTCTATTTTTGGTTAAAATGTATCTTTTTTAGTTCAAAATTCAACTATTTGGTTAAAAATTTATCTTTATCAGTTTAAAATTCAACTCTTTGGTTGAGAATTCATATATATTGTTGAAAAATTCTAATTTTTGGCAGAAACTGAATCCTCTTGCTTAAAAAATCATCCTTTGATTGGAAATTAAACCATTTGGCTTAATGTTAAAATCTTTGTTGAAAATTAATTTATTTAAAGATTCATAATTTTAGTTGAAAACTCATTAACTATTTTTGGGTTACAATTAATTGGCAGAAACTGAATACTCTTTTTTAAAAAGGCATATGTTTTATTGAAAATTAACAATTTGGTTCAATGTTAAACTCTTTGTTGAATATTGATTTTTTTAAGATTCATCATTTTAGTTAAAAATTGATGTCACTGGTTAAAAATTTTAGTATTTTTTTTTGGAAATTAGTTTTTTATTTGGTTTGCAATTAATTTTTTTAAACCTAAAATGTAACTATTACATTTTTTGTTGCATATTCATCTTTTCTAGTTAAAAATTCAACTATTTGGATTAAAATTCATGCATCTTGTTAGAAATTTGTATTTTTTTGGTCAAATTCAACTGTTTTTTATTTCAAATAAAATATTTTTTTGGATGAAATATCAACCATTATATGTTTTGTTGAGGATTCATCTTTTTCGGTGAAAAATCAACTATTTGGATGGAAATTAACTTTTTTGTATAAAATTCAATTGTTTTGTAGAAAATTCGGCTATTGAGCTTGAAAATTCAACAATTTGGTAGAAAATTAAAGTATTTGGTTGTAAATAAACTTTTTTGTAAAAAATGTATATTTTGGTTTGAAACCAGCTATTTCAGTACAAAATTCTACTATTAGGTTAAAAATCAAACTATTTATTTGAAAATTTAACTATCTGGTGAAAACTGAAATATATTATGTTAAAATTTCTTCTCTTTTGTAGAACATTAATCTTCTTGGAGAAAAATTAATCTTTTTCGTTAAAAACTTGATTTTTTCTTTCTCTTAGAAATATAGTTTCTTATATGATAATCTAAGTATTCTATTCTTTGTGGAAGACTTATCTTTTTCGGACGAAAATTCCACTGTTTGTTGAAAATTCATCGTTTTGGATCAAAAATTTACCTTTTATGGTAGAAAATTCATCTTTCTTGGTTAAAATATTTTTTTTTTCTTTGAAAATTTAACTGTCTGCCAAAAACGTGGTCTTTTTGGATTGAAACTTTAACTATTCGGTTGAAAATGCAATGGCTTTTGGATGAATTTTAATATTTTCTGTTCAAAAATTTGACCATTTGGTTGAAAATTCAGCTTTGTGGGTGATAAGTTCTGTTATTTGGATAAACATTCAACTATTTTGTTCAAAGTTGATAGATTTTTTTAAAAAGTCAACTGTTGGTTGAAAACTCATCCTTTTGGATTGCAAATTTATCTTTTATGATAGAAAAGTCATCTTTCTCGGTTGAATATAATTTTTTTTTAAATTGAACTGCCTTTGAAAAAATTAGTCTTATTGGCTTTAAAATCTAACTATTTGGTTAAAAGTTCAACTTTTTTCCTGAAAATTCATCTCTTCTGTCTGGAATTTCAACAGTTTGGTTTTCAATGTAACTGTTTGGTTACAAATGACTTTTCTTGTTCGAAAACTCTTTTTTCGGGTTCAAAATTCATCTCTTTTTTTAGGAAACCTTTTTTGGCAGAAAAATCAACTATTTTGTTGACAATGCAATATATTTGGAATTGAAATCTTGAAAATTCAAAGTGTTTCATATTGAATGCAATATGATATTTACACTAATTTGAAATCCCTATTCTCATGAAAAATCTGCCTATTGGCCCAGTTTTGAGAGCATTTTGGGTTATTAGGTCTGATGTTTTAATATTTTTAATTATTCTTTATTCACTATCGAAGCTTATACTTGAACATATGGTCACGTGGACATATATTGGCATATTGGCATATTGAAAGGGGGGTTGAGAATAGCCTGAAACTACTAACGTAGTTTATGGACTGCCCCTAGAGGCCACCCTGACTATATTCAAAATTTTCCTTTGGTGAAAAATGATTGTAATTTGTAACATGGGTCAACAGATAACAAAATTGGAGGGTGTGACGATCAAATATGTGAGTAGACTAGGCAAGTGAGGCTTTGTTTGTGAAATTTGAGTTTTGTGACAGTTTAGGAAGTCTTCTAGCAGATCGAATTTCCGGTCGTTGCACGAATTTGGCAATGCGTCGTATCACGTTTGTCTAGTGGTTGGGTAGGAGGGTAGAACCGCAATGTATCTGCAGTACAAGCCACATTCATAGTACGGCACGGCTCTATCGCACACAAACACGCACACATGCTAGTCAATATAGGGCCAAATTCACTCACACAAAGGAATGTGGATGGTATACTAACGGAAACGCTAAAATAGAGACAGAGTGTTCAAATACTAAGGTTCAACCCGATTAACTCTCCTGTTTGTAGATCAGAAAAGAATTATTCAAAATGTAGCTTTTTTGGTGAAGGGGATTCACCACCTTTTTGTGGAATTTATGTTCACTACGTATATTCAAATACTATGTGTGTATTTTGATATTCAAATACTGAATATATATTTGGTACTGTATATTCGAATGGTATGTGCATATTTGGTACTTGGTACGCAAATGTAATGTGAATATTTTGTATTTTATATTTTGATATTGTGTGTATATTTCATTTCTTCAATATCTTTTCTAAGTAGTTGTTCTTGTGGTAAAGTGTGGAAAAGTTCTTTAATTTTTTCTGAAAAATAGATTTGAAGAATTATGCGTTAAAAAAATAAATGTAATACTGAGTGAGGTACTTGAGCAATAATGATGTGAAAATTCTGATAAAAAATGATGTGCAAATTCTGATAAAAATCGAATGCTTCTACGAAAAAATTCTATTTCACTTTTACATAAAAAAGTTCTTATCAATTACGAATACAGGAAATCGTAGCTAAATTGATAACTGTCATTTTTTTAAATTGTAATGTGATGCATTATAAAAATAAGAATAGCTAAAAAAATTTTCTCTAAAAGCGATTTTTTACGACAAAAATTTTGTAAGTAGAATTAGACACTTGTACAACCAGACAATAGCTTTGTGTGGAAAAGTATTTTTCGGCCAGAAATATTTTATTTTTTTATTTATTTATTTTTTTGTAATCAAATCGATCAACAGTTTTTGAATCTGGATAGAAAATTCATGAAGTGAAAATGTTGTATATTATATTTTGATATTGTTTGTATGTTCCATTCTTTCAATATCTTTTTTAATAATTGGTTTTCGTGGTTAAGTGTAGAAAAGTTTTTTAATTTTTACTGAAGAATGGATTTGAAGAATTATGGGTTTGAAAAAATAAATTTAATACTGAGTGAGGTACTTGAGCAATAATGATGTGAAAATTCTGATAAAAAATTCTGTGCAAATTCTGTTCAAAATCGAATGCTTCTACTTAAAAACTCTATTTCACTTTTACATCAAAAAAATCTTATCAATTACGAATACAGAAAATCGTAGCTGAGATTGATAATTGTCATTTTTTTAAATTGTAATATCGTGGTGCATTATAAGAATAAGAATAGCTAAAAAAATTTGCTCTAAAAGTGATTTTTTACGAAAAATTAAATTTTTTAAGTAGAATTAGACACTTGTACAACCAGACAATAGCTTTGTGTGGAAAAGTATTTTTCGGCCAGAAATATTTTGTTGTTTATTTATTTTTTGTTGTAATCAAATCGATCAACATTGTTTGAATCTGTATAGAAAAATTATGAAGTAAAAATGTTGTATATTATATTTTGATATTGTGTGTATATTTCATTCTTTTAATACCTGTTTTAATGATCGGTTTTCGTGTTTAAGTGTAGAAAAGTTTGTTAATTAAAAAAAAAAAAATCTGCCCGCTTCGCGGGCACATTCTCATCGCGCCCTTCGCGCGCGGCTCGCTTCGCTCGCAAGTTTGAGCGCGCCTAGGGCGCGCGACTGTTGGATCTCGCGCTTCGCGCTCGATCATATATTTATCTCGCGCTTCGCGCTCGATTATGTATTCACCTCGCGCTACGCGCTCGGGCGTATTTACATCGCGCTTTACGCTCGGCTCCTCTAGATTTTTGAACTTCGTGTTCGACTTAGATGAAAAGAAAAAGTTTGTTTGCAAATATTATAAAATTATCAAAACCTCTACATATTAAGTGATTGTTAAATTTGTTTTTATTTTAGACTGAAAAGGAACTTTATTTACTCAAGGTTCTATCGACCTTAAGGAACACATTCTCATTCAGACACTCGCGCTTCGCGCTCGATATTTGATTTGAAAATCATTTGAACCTTGCGTTTCACGCTTGGTTCTGTGCACTGTATGATAGAAACAAAAAAGTTTGAGCGCACTTACGGCGTGCGATTTGGTCGTCGCGCTTCGCGCTCCGAAATACACTGATCGCGCACTTTGTGCTTCGTGTTATATGTTGTTTATATACAAATTACTAAATTTGTATTTGATTTCAAATGAAAAGTAATGATATAATTTAGGCGACAAATTTTATTAGTTAACATTTTATTTTAGCTTGTGCCGTTTATCAAAAAAGTTAATTTTTTTCATTTTGAATATATTCTTACAACAAAAATTGATTACAGGTTTGTAAGTCTTTTTTGAATGCACAATTTTTGTTCATTTATCTGTTTTCGTACCTTGCATTGTTTTCAAAAATTTGAGTTTTTTTACTGTCAATGTTATTTTCACGAATAAAACAAAAACTGCGCATCCTATTAAAACATGATTCATAACAAATTTGTACCTCTTCCTTGGATGAACAAATTTTGTTTTGGTCATTTTTTTCGTAGCTGGTGTTATTCGTCTAAAAATTTGATTTTTCTATTTTCAATGCTGTTTTTTACAAACAAAACAAAAACTACGCGTCATATCAAAAAGTGATTAATAAGAAATTTGTAGATCTTTTTTAGGTGCACAATTTTGGTAAAATGACCTTTTCTCGTATCTTGCATAGTTTGACAGTAAAATGGAATTTTTGATTTTTAATTATTTTTTTGTGCGATCAAAATTTGAATTTTTTATTTTTCGAAAAAATCAAAAAGTTGTTATGAAAATATTATAGGGTGTTCAAGAAGCAATGTTTTTCTCCTCTTGACTTTTTTCATATCGTGCGTTTTTCGGCTTAAAATGTTCATTTTCGTTTGTTTTTTGGAATTTTGAAAATGCTATAACTCCAGTAATTTTTTTTTATCACGAAAAGTCATGAAAATATTTTGTTCGTCATTTTGCGTACTACTAATAACCGTACATAGAATTTTCAAATCTTCAAAAAAAGTGGTCTCAAAAATTTCCAAAATGTGCTCACTTTTTGAATTTTTATCCAAAATAGCTGGTTAACAAACTCGTTCTCTCTTTTTAGGCCATAAAAAAGTGTGCCAAAGCTCAATAAAATCTGATCATTTTTTCGCAAGTTATCGTGGCTACAGATAGACAGACAGACAGACTACAGACAGACAGACACCTTGGTAAAAATCGTTTTTTTTCTAGCTCAGGGGGTCTCAAAACGTGGAGATTTGATGAAAACCGACTATGTCAAATTTTACATAAAACCTTCTCATTAGAATGAGAATGTAAAAATGTTATGATAACCTTGTAGGGCTTTCAAAAAGTAACGTTTTTCTTCTCCTGACTTTTTTTCATATTGTGCGTTTTTAGCTTAAAATGTTAATTTTCGTTTGTTTTTTTTTTGGTTTTGAAAATGCATTAATTTTTTTAATTTTCATCCACAACAGCTGGTTAGCGATTTCGATCTTTCTTTTTGGTCCCCACAACTGTGTGCCAAAGCATAATCCAATCCGATTAGTCTTTCAAAAGTTATCCGGTATACAGACGACAACGACAACGACAACGACGACAGACAGACAGACACCGATGTTAAAACTATTTTTCTAAATCAGGTGGTCTCAAAACGTCGAAATTTGATGGAATCCGCGAAAGTCATTTTTCACATAAAACCATTCCCTTCTCATTGAGGTGAGAATGTAAAAACACATTTTCTGACTATTATATTATATATTTTTCAAAAATCGTTTTTCATGCAAATTTTTTTCTTGCAATTTTCATTACATTTAAGAAAATGTTCTCCAGATCGTACCCGTTTATATTCAATCTGGTAGTATTGTATATATAATCTTTTACAAATTTACGCTAAAAAATTTACTATCTCTGTCACAATCGAAAGTGCAGACGGACGTCCAGTTTAAAGGAATTCCGCATTACGAAATGACCGAAGTTACAACCACGGAACGACAATAAAAAATAAGAAAAAGGTTCTACACATTCAATGTCGCTTTGTGATTGGTATTTCGGTCATTCTAAAATCCGGTTTCGGCAACTATATAGAATGCAGGCTTCATAATCGCACTCGCCGTTTCATTCAGGATCTTTAATCCTTTTCAAACATATAATCATCATAATTATGGCATCCTCGATAATTAGTTTTTCACTATTTTTACCAGAGACTTATAAATTTTCCATTTAACTTTAAAAGTTGGAGATTGACGTTTACAAAAACAGTTCATTTCAGTCCATAAAAATTGGTCAAATATTATTTTTAATTATTCTTAATAATAGATTTAATGCTTTCATGATGATTCATTATAATATATTTAAAATTTTAAAGCTTTTCCGGGTTCCAATCGTGTGTGAAACTATGAATCTTGCTGACTTTTCGTGAACATTGCAGTTCACTTCTTCAGGGCTGACCTGAAACTGAAGTTTCAGGTTATGCTCTTCTTATATATGTATTCTCTACGATGCCTGTGATTGATTCACATTCACCTTCAACCTGAGGACATCCTAGTGAGTTTCGACGTAGTATCTCTCTTTACAAAAGTACCAATCTCTGATACAATCGATATTATTAAATCCTTTGCAAACTTCCCCTCCAATCTTACATCTTTGATAGAACACTGTCTCACTAATACCCACTTCTCTTTCAATAACCAATTCTACGAACAAACCTCAGGAGCAGCAATGGGATCAATCTCAACTGCAATATCTAACATCTTTATGGAAAATCTAGAAACTAAAAGCTTTAACAAATCCAAGCTTAAACCGGAATTTTTGTGGCGTTACGTTGACGACACTTTTGTCATCTGGAGACATGGACTAGATGAACTACACATGTTCTTCGATTTCATCAATCAAATACACGCTAATATCCAGTTCACCATGGAACTTGAACAAAACGGAAAATTTCCTTTCTTGGACGCACTAGTTTACAAAAGATCTGATAACACATTAGGACATGAAGTCTACAGAAAACCTACCCATGCAAAGAGATACCTACATGCCTCCTCCCACCACCACACATCTCAACAGCAAACGGTCATCAACTCCCTTGTATACAGAGCTGTCTTCATAACAGATAAAGATAACTTACAAAAGGAACTACAAAATGTTAAACAACTCCTAATACAAAACGATTACAAAAATAAACAAATTAATAAAGCAATGAGAAAATACACTAAAAAAAACAAGTCAACACAACCTAATAAAGAAAGAGAGAGAAAAACGACCACTATCCTACCCTACATTCAAGATATCAAAAAACAAATAGGATGAATTCTCAACAAACACAACATCCAAACCATATTTAAACCACCTGCGAAAATAGGACAACTTCTAAACAACCATAAAGATAAAAAGGCACCTCTCAGTGATCCGCGAGTATATAAAATGCCTTGTTCTTGTGGCAAAGTCTGTATTGGAGAAACCGGGAGAGCGGTAAGCCAACGTGTAAAGGAACATGAGAGTAAAGTCAGGCTTAAACATTTCGCGCAATTAGCACTAGCTGAGCATCATATCGAAACAGGACATGGCATTTCACTCGTATTTGACAAAAAAACCGTCATTGCAAAAACGTACAATATTTTTCCGAGAAAACATAGAGAAGCAACCGAAATCTTAAAACACCCTAATAACATCAATAGGGAGAATACATATATAAGAACAACATAACCTGAAACTTCAGTTTCAGGTCAGCCCTGAAGAAGTGAACTGCAATGTTCACGAAACGTTGGCAAGATTCATAGTTTCACGTACGATTGAAACCCGAAAAAGCTTTGAAATTTTTAATTTATTTTAATTATTCTTGTCAGACTCCAGTTGAAATTGATCTGCACTTCTTAAAAGAAGCGTTTGATTTGCAATTAAGGAATTCTCAAAGAAGCTTCTTTCTAAAAAAGAAAACTTCACACTGAATAGAAGATCTAAAATCCAAATTTGGTAGGGCGACAAATATTTTACTCATGGATATTGGATAACAATATCAGGATATGTCTATCATTTCTTCTTTATTACGGCTGACTGAATACACACTTACACTACTGTTGTTCGCCATATGTTCCTCGACTTGTACTACTGGCAAAACTTTCCATGCATTCTTCCTGTGCACCATGAATCGAATGTTTAAAAAATATTTCGTGATTTGAACATCCATTGACGTTTCCTTATTTCGGATAGAAAAGAGTTCATCCAGATGAAATTTTGATTATAGCCTGAAATTATAGTACTGCATAAAAGACATTTGGGTGTTTGGTATCCGAGAAAAAAATAATTTAAATTCGAAACAGTTTTTGTTAATGAACAACAATAAATAATTCAAGATGAATAAAATTTGTGCAATTAGAATTATTTACAAATCTGTAAAATGCATTTTTTTTGGATTTAGTTGATTGCACTTTTTTTAATGATATGTTTCGTTAACCTTTTTCAGTAACAAGTTATGATTTACTGGACTTGAAATTTCTTCAGCATAAATCGATTAAATATGCTATTATTTTGTTATTATAAAGAAAATAAATTTTGGTAGTTTTTGAATTGTTTCGAAATCGGAAATCTTATTTCACCTTTTTTATTATATTCTCGTCCTAATGAGACGATATCAAGTTCATTTAAAATTTTTCTTCGTCGATTTTCATCAAATATTCACGTTTTGAGCCCCCTGTGTCAGAAAAAACGATTTTTACTAAGGTGAACGAAGTTGACTTTGAAACGTGATTACTCCTTCAACAAAGAAGCAATAAACTTTTCTCAAACCCCGTTGAAAAGCTTATGAAATTCTACGTTGTATGGTCCCTACAAGAGATATTTTTGATCGTTTGAAAAGAATAAACAACACGTAAGAAGTTTAGAAAAAAATTCAAGAATTTATCGAATTTTGTACCTCGACTTCAACTCATGGCATCAGCTGGAAAGTTGTAGAAAAAATCTGAAATTTATACCACACAGTCATTGAAGACCTATCTCTAATTCATGCCGATAAAACTTTAAAAATCTTCACGGGTTCCGAAGATATGACAACAAATTTCCAAGCATGTCAATGTCAAGTTTCAGATTTCTTTTTATAGTCATATGTCGGGAATCCATACAGATTTTTGAAGTTTTATTGGATTTGCGTTCGATGTATAAAATTCGACAAATTTTTGATTTTTTTTTTAAACTTCTCACGTGGTATATTCTTTTCAAAGGATCAAAATCATCTCTAGTAGGGGTTATTTGGCGCGAAATTTCATTAGCTTTTCAACGGATTTTTAAAAAAATTTCTTGCTTTTTTGAAGGAGTACACACGTTTTAAAGTCCGCAGAGATTTTTTGTACATCTCGCGTTAGCCGTGTAGATAATTTCCGACGAAAAAGATCGACAAATTTTCTTCACACCATTTTTTGAAAAGATGCATAGTTTTTGTTTTAATCGTGAAAAATGTTATTTAAAATAAAAAATTCCATTTTCCAGAAAAACTATGCGAGATACGAAAAAAATGTTAGGAAGGAGAATTGTTCATTTCAAAAAGATCTATAAATTTCTTCGAGGCCATTTCTTGATAAGACGTATAGTTTTTGTACTCGTATTTCAACTTAGAGGTTTCTTTTTGGGCCTAAGATTCCGAGAATTTATACGGCTATATTATCCGGCTATATTATCCATACCAGTTATAAGCTCCCTTTTTATGCAGACTCCCACAAATATTTTTCATGATTATCGAATTATTATGTTGTCAGTGATTTCTCCATAGTTTTTTGGAAATCAAATTAGTATTTTCTCTCAATTTACAATAATACGATATTACTAACCCCTTTTCAAAAGTTCACGCTTATTTTCGTGGGTTGTGTCACTAGGTTTAACCCTTTTAATTGTATGGTTGCGCTTGTGGATACTCGAGAACATTCAAATGTGTCCACAAGAAACTTTCCTGAATTAATTTCCGTTTAGTTGAGGCTTTTTTTTGTAACGTGGTGTTTCTTCAATAATTTTCTGCTAAACAACGCTACTAATACTTGTTTAGTAATAATACTTTCAGCAGTAATTATAATTTATTAGTAATAATTGTTCTTCATAACAAAATAGAACCAAGTAGGAGATACTATCCTAGAGTGCATCACGAAAATTTGTAATTTTAAAAAAATTGAGAAAAATAATTCATAGCATAGAAATGTCAACTTTTCATTTACTTAATTCCATACAAAAATAATTCATAGATAGTGGAAATCGTGGGAAAATTAGATCGAGGCAAGTATTCGTGCAACTCTCACGTAATTGTATAATATACAACTCCTCTAGGATAGTATTCGGGGTAGAAAACGTCAAGTGTTCTCACCTAAAATTATTGTTTTTTTATATTGGGTTGAAACTTGCTCAAATCATAGTCCTGGTAGACCTATATTAATTAACCAAACCATTGGTCCATTTATCAACCGGTTGTCAATATACACGGGCCTGAATTTTTCACTTTTCAGGTGCTTTTTCACCTTTAAGTTAGCGTAACTTCATATAGGATCATCCGATTGGACTTTTATTATAATGTTTTGGAAAGCTCTTTTCATGTACGTTAATATTATCGTAAGAATTTTTTTTATTCTGAATTTTCATTTTTTTTTTTTGAAAATCAAAATTGAAATTGATTCTTCAAAGAAAACCATATTAACAAAAATTCTTCTTTAAAAAATAGCTTTTTTATACTCTTCAAAGTCATGTAGAAGAAAAAGTGGGCTGAAAATAATTTCATGGTCAAATTGAGATGTTTACGCTCGAGGGGACAACATTCAATTTATGCAGCGCCCGGGAACGAATACTGTCAAGTTTAACTTGCCTTTGAACTTACATTTGACTATTCTGAGATAATTTTGTGTGTGTAGGCATATTATATAATCATAACGTGGTCCTCTCGAGCGTAAAAATCTCAATTTGACCATGAAATAATTTCCAGCCCACTTTTTCTTCCACATGACTTCCAAGAGTGTAAAAAAAGTTATTTTTTAAAAGAGACAATTTTTTTTTTAATATGCTTTTCTTCAAAAAATCACTTTTAATTTTGATTTTCAAAAAAAAAAAAAAAATTCATAATGAAGAAGAATATTATCATGATAGTATTAAAGTGCATGAAAATAGCTTTCCAAAACACAATAACAAAAGTACAATCGGATAATCCTCAAAGAAGTGACACTAATGTGAAGGTGAAAAAGCACCTGAAAAAGTGAAAACTTCAGGCCCCTGTATATTGACAACCGGTTGATAAATGGACCAATAGTTTGGTGAATTAATATAGGTCCACCAGGACTATATTTAAGCAAAGTTTCAACCCGATCAAGAAAAAAACAATAATTTTAGGTGGGAACACTTATCATATTCTGCCCCATCCCCTACTTGGTTCTATTTTGTTATGAAAAAACAATTATTACTAATAATTTTTTAATTACTAATAGAATTATTATTATTGAACTTTATTAGTAGAGTTGTTTTGCAGAAAATTATTGTAAATTGAGAGAAAAGTCTGCATAAAAAGGGACCTTATGGCCGGTATGGATTTACGCATAGGGACATATGCCTGATGAATTCCCGGAACTTTAGGCCCAAAACGTATCCTTTGAGTTAAAAAACGAGTCAACGGGACACTTTTGAAATTAGAAGTTTCAAAAATCGTTTTTCGAGAAAAATGCATAGGAGTACAGTCCCAATAGATGCACCATAGATCCCCATAGATGTCCCAGTAACATCCCCACTCTTGGCCGAAAATAATAATTTTGACCTCAACTTAGAAAAACGTGAATGTCTGCTAAACTAGAACCGGCCATACGGGCCCTTTCCATATGGACGCCCATATTTCTTTTTTCTTGCTGGTGCACTTAAGGGCATGCTCTTCGGTGATCACGTGACCAAACCAGTCCTTGGTTATGAAATTTTTTTT